>JAECUM010035009.1:0-17060 GCA_016617855.1 Megalonaias nervosa
CGTTTTCCTGGACACAACAACCAGACTGGTAGAAAACAATCTCCATACAGACGTCTACTCGAGACCAACCGACAAACACCAGTATCTCCTCCCAACCAGCTGTCATCCAAAACACTGCATTAGGAACATTCCATATAGCCAGGCACTGAGAATACGCAGAATTTGCTCCGACAATGAAACATTCCTAAAACAGTCTGAAGAGCTATCTAAACATTTAATTTGCCGAGACTACGACAAAGACCTGACTGCGGAGACAACCCAAAGGGCTAAACAAACAAACCGCGATGACCTACTAAACTATGGAAAGAAGAAAAAGACTGATAGGATACCATTTATCCTGATCTATCATCCAGACAACCCCAAAGTAAGTAAAATCATCGCGAAACACTGGCCCATCGTGGAATCGTCGGACGCACTAAAGTTAATCCTTCCGAACAAACCTGTACTAGCCTACCGGAGACCAAAAAACCTCAAGGACATCCTAGTCAGGGCGAAGCTAACGCCAATCACTAATTAAGACCAACATAGTGAATCTGGCCCCTGTCGCGTTAAAAGATGCAAAACCTGTGAACATATGATAGAGATCAGGACATTTTCTAGCACAGTGACTAGAGAAAACCTAAACATACATGGTCCAAACAAAACGTGCAAAACAGAATGTAATTTACCTCATCACGTGTAAGATCTGTAGCCTTCAGTATGTCGGAGAAACTGAAAAGCTACACAAAAGGATCAACATTCGTAGATCTGATTGGATGACAAAGAAGCTGTACAGAAGCCCGGTCGCAGAACACTTCTTCTCCCCTGGCCACACTTTCAGTGATATAACACTTATTGCAATTGCTCACAACCCTAACTGGAGTTCCGAAACCAGGAAAGAAAAGGAAACGTACTGGATACGCCCCCTTAGAACATTGAAACCAAGCGGTTTAAACCAAGAAGACTAGAAAAAGATAGCCATGCACAAATAAAATTATCTTTTGCAGCCGACACATTTTCTTCTAGATAATTCTCTAAATTTGCTTAATAGCCTACAATTACTACTATAAGAATGAAATATCCGGGATATAGTTTCCGCTTACATAAATGTACATAAAATAACAGAGGTCGTTATGGCTCATCGATTTCTAGGTCAATACAAATATTTTCCAGTATCCGCAACAAGCTGAAATAAACTAGTTGAAACACAATAAATTTAAAGGTTTAATTCATGTAGAAACAGCCATGTAAAGTTTTGCAAACACAACGGTTTTTCTCTTTTATTTGTTTGTCTTGTCTATGTTTTGTATATACCTTTGAAAAAGACTCATTAAGAGTCGAAAGCGCTCAGGCTAGTTAGATATTAGTTTTGCACTGTTCGTTGTCAGTTTATTGCACATATATATATATATATATATATATATATATATATATATATATATATATATATATATAATATATATGAATACATAGAGATAAACAGTTTATTAATATTTTTGTTATGTATAATGCACATTTAAAAAAAAATATATTATACCTTGATAGATTATTGACGAATGTTCAATATGTCATCAGAACTCAAATTATATAATAAAAAATTATGGTGTGCATTATACTTATAATCATAAAATAAATAAGTATTTTATAAATAACTAATCATAATATATTGAGAATTAATTTTAAAATGCCCTTTCATTTTTAAAGAATTAGTAAACTTATTTTTATGATATTTATACTTTCACTAGTTAAGTTATTCAGTAAATTAGAATAATATAAGAATATTCTTAATTAATTGTAAAGAGGGGTCATAATTCAAGAAAAAAGTTTCATTAATGAATGCCGTATAGAGTTTTGGAATTTAGACCTTTTGGATATACCGGAATAAGACGGCGAATCCAATAGGTTCCTTTAGTAGACGTTCCATCTCAGAATCAGCTATAACAATAGGCTGAAAGGAAAAATCTTGCAAAGTATGGGAACTTTTGTTAAAATGTGCTGCAACATGAGATGAAAATGATTGATCAATATAATGCTTTATGTCTGATCTATGTTGGTTCATAAGTTTAGATATTTTTTGACTGGTTTGTCCAATATATTGGATGCCACGTTTTTGCATGTGATCAAATAAATAACATTTGATGTTTCAGAATTATTATCACAATGCATATTAAATGTTTCTTTCGTATTATTACTATTGAAAGAAGTATTTTCATTAATAGAAGAACAGTGTGAACATCTACGTCTATTACATTTAGCTGATGATCCATTTTTATATGATGTTTTTTCTGGTTTAGAATTAATTAGGAAATCTTTAAAATTTTTAGTCCTTTAATAAGCAATTTTGGGTTTGCTTTCGTGTAGCGATTTAACACTTGCTTTACATGATAATTTTAATAAATCCCAATATTTATTGATAATCTTACCTATATTAGGCAAACTTGGATTATATTCAACAACAAAAGGAATGATATCTTCATTTCTATTTTTGATTTTACATTGTAAGGATTCAAGTTGTGTGAGAGAAGATACTTTTTGGAAAGAAGTATTAATGATGTCAATAGGGTAACTTCTATTTACAAAATGCTGACCTAACTCTGTCAAAGATGATGTAAAAATAGTGTCATCCGAAATAATTCTTCTATATATTTTTGCTTGACTATATGGTATCCTGTTTTTACGTGATTTAGGATGACACGAAGAATATTCAACATATTGATGAATATTCGTGTTTTAACATGAACCATGATAGTGATGTCATTATTTTCATTTTTCACGACCTCAATGTCCAAAAATGATACTTTAGTTTTAGACATATTGAATGTAAATTTTATTGCTGGATGTAATTTGTTTAAACAGTCTATAAAATAATAAAGGTCTTCTAATGAATTATTCCAAACCATAAATATATCGTCTAAAAATCTTAATCAAACATCTGGTTTAAGAGGAATATTTTAGAAAGTCATTTTATAATTTCCCCATAAATAAAGATGCATAAGAAGGTGCCATGGGACTACTCATTGCTGTTCCCAACTTTTGGAGATAGTTTGTATTACCAAATTGAAAAAAGTTATTTTTGAGCACAAGCTGTATCAAATCACAATTATGTTCTTTTGATAGTTTACATGTATATTCGTTTTCTTCAAGATAATCTTTACACGCTTCGATACCATCATTGTGTGGTATATTCGTGTAGAGTGAAACCACATCAAATATAAGTAGGAATGAATTTTCAGTTAGTTTGGGTAAAGATTTCAATTTGGTAATGAAATCAAAAGAGTCTTTGACATTTGAAGGTAGTGATCTCATCAGTGGTTGTAAAATATGATCAATATATTGCGATATATTATTTGTAATTGTGTTACATGTAGAAATAATAGGTCTCCCTGGACACCCTAGAGGCAGTGACTTATCAACCGTTTTATGTATTTTGGGTAAAATATAAAACTGAGGTGTGCGTATTATATTTGGGAAGATATATAGTTCATCATATATGGAATAATTGTGTATAGAGATTTCATTAACACATTTGCTTATTTTTGCTTTAATTTCTTCAGAAGGATTATAGGAAAGATTTGTATAATATATTTCATCATTTAATTGTCTTTCTGCTTCTTTAATATAATCCTCCTTATTCATTATTACTATGGTGCTAGACTTATCAGCTTTTTAAATAATAATAATAATAATAATAATAATAATAATAATAATGAGGACTTTGTATAGCACCTAATCTTTAGAAGCTCTAAGCGCTTTACAACATTTCACAACACTTTAAAAAAAACATACGTAATGATATAATTACAAAAATAAAAACAAACACCACGAAATTAGAAAACAGAAAACATGCTGTAAATATTTAAGGTAAGGAAACATTATTAGGTCTTTAAGTCTGTTCTTGCAGTTGAAATAGGTGAGTTTTAAGACCGCTCTTGAATGAGATCACTGTGTCTTTATGTCTAAGTTCGGTGGGCAATTCGTTCCACGTTGCTGGGCACTGGTATGCAAAAGAACGTTGTCTATATGATTTCATTTGCATAGTGGGAATAATGAGAATACTAGTGTCAGAAGAGGAGCGTAAGTATCTTGCTGGTGTGTACACATGGGTGAGGTCAGATAGGTATGTTGGACTGGAGCCCGTCAGTGAAACGTAGCACAGAGAACAAACTTTGTGTTTAATTCTGGATCGAATGGATAGCCAGTGTAAGGTACAGAGCAGGGGAGAGGCGTGCTCTGATCGTGGTACTCTAAGGATGATCCGAGAAGTTGTGTTTTGAACTTTTTGAAGTTTCTGGAGTAGATATTGGGACGAACTAGACATAATTGAGTTACAGTAGTCCAGTCTTGAAAGTACTAAGGAACACACAAGTGTTCTAGTGGCATCAGCTGAAAGATACTTGCGAATGGAGCTGATGCGTCTCAGCTCAAGATATGCAGCCTTGCATATGTTCATGACACGTTAGTGCAATGAGAGAGTACTGTCGAGAGTAACACCGAGGTTTCGTACTGTCTATGTGAATTTAATGTTGGTGTTGCTGATATTTATTGTCTGAGGTAAAGGATGTGAATGAGAAAGTTTTTGTGTTGTAACCAGAATGGCTTCAGTTTTATCATCATTCATCTGCAGCTTGTTACATGTCATCCATGATTTCACATCGGAAATGCACCTCTCTACAACTTGGACGGTAGCTTCAACTTCAGTTGGGTGGCTAGATTTGTATATTTGGGTGTCATCAGCATACAATTGGTGAGACACTGGATGATGATCTATGACACTTGAGAGTGGCTGAGTGCATAGAATGAAGAGAACAGGTCTAAGAACAGACCCCTGTGGAACACCACAACATAGATCAACTGGGCTGGAGTGTTTTCCATTTGCGGACACAATTTGTGTTCTGTTGACCAAGTAGGACTTGAACCATAGTAAGGCTGTATCGTGAATGCCAAATACATCTGGAGACGGTGAAATAATATATCATGGTCTATTGTGTCAAATGCTGCAGACAAGTCAAGGAGAGTGAGGACTGTAATCTTTCCGCTATCCAAAGCAGAGAGAAGGTCATTGACTACTTTCAGAAGAGTAGTTTCAGTACTGTGGCAAGGGCGATATGCAGACTGTATACTGCTAAAAAGACTGTTTGAATTCAGATGAGATACAAGTTGGGATAGAACAACTTTTTCTAAGATTTTTGACATGAATGGGAGATTAGAAACTGGGCGGTAGTTCTTTAAATCGTTATGGTCGAGTGTTGGTTTCTTCAGCAGAGGCTTTACAATGGCAGTTTTGAAAAATGATGGGAATTCCCCGGATGAGAGAGAGGTATTAATAACATCAGTTAGTGAAGGCAATATTGGATCTAAGCACTCAAGCAGCAGTGACGTCGGAATCGGATCAAGTTCACATGACTTTGGTGCACTCTTCATCACGATTGTACGTACTAAATCCATAGAGACAGGTTCAAATGCTGCTAACGGTTGCCGCTGAAATTCTGTATCGCAACTGTATGGTGACGACGAGTCAATTGAAATTGTGTTGTCAAGCTTATCTCTGATGGTTTGTACTTTGTCACGGAAGAAATTTGCAAAATGGTCCAGAAGGTCGACTAGAGAGAAGGTAGTTGGAAGTGGTGTACATTTGCTCCTTGACATTAGCTTGTTAGTAATCTTTGCAGCTGGAACTTTCCGTGATCTTAGTACTGTAGTGGGCTGATTTCGCTGCATGGACTATGTTTTGACATTCTTCTTAGCGGCTTCATAGATTTGCTTATGAATAGTGAGTCTGGTGGAAAGCCAAAGCCTCTCAGCTTTACGGCGGTCTCTTTTAGCAGTGCATAGGTGGTCCCTAACACTGCTATACCACGGAGAACACTTTTGAATTTGGTTGCTGGGGCATATTTGTCAAGCAATGAACGCAGGCAGTTATCTAGTTGTTCTGCTGTAGGAGGTAAGCTAGTCGTTAGGTTTGCTTGGATGTCATGCATTAGTTGGGTTCTGTTTATCATACGAAGGTTTCTCTTAGTAGCAAATAAAGGTGGAGGGTTAGGGACTGATACGTCAAGATGGCATATAATGCAGAGGTGATCTGATGCAATTTCTTGGGGCACCAGGGAGGACCGTAGAATATTATCATCAGGTCTATAAAGAATCCATTCTAAAATGTGACCATGTTTATGGGTGGGTCGGCTAACTGACTGTTTGAGGTTGAAAACGTGAATGGAATCTAGGAGTTTTGATGTGAATGGGTTCCCAGGACAGTCAAAGTGAAAGTTGAAATCTCCAAGAATAATCAGGTTGCCACCTATGGAATTTCCATACTCCAGGAGATTCGGAAACTGCTCAACAAGAGAGATTCAGTCAGCTTGTTTTTTCTACTAGGAGGAGGGCGGTAGAGGCAGAAAAAATTGACTGACCTTTGTTCCAGTGTGAGTGTTGTTTGGACTAGTTCAAACGATGTGTGGTAGAAATTGAAGGTTGTAGTGTGGTTAAGACTGTTGATCATGGAGTTCTTTGCGATGACAGCAGTTCCACCTCCGCGAGAGTGGCGGGGGAACGACTTGATGGAGTAACCGGTGAGTGTTAGATCCGCGTACTTGGGTTCATCGCCTGATGTTTTTAGCCATGTTTCTGTTAGGAAAAAGACGTCGATATTCTGATCGTTGATAAAATTAACTATTTCTGTACGCTTTTCCGGTGGTCCTACTGGTTGGGCTTTGAATAATGCAATACGCAGTGGTATCTCTTGGATAATTGACACAAAGGTTGACGATTTAATAGGGATTTGAATTAGGTTATCTAAATTAACGGCCGAATTTTTAAATTTTTGTGCCGGAAAGGGAGAAAGGGAGATAACTGGAATTCTTCTTCCTGTTCTACGCCGGACAGCTTTGAAACAACGCTTCTTTTTTTGCTTCCGTTTACATTTAAGGAATGATGAATATAGTCTCAGGTCGTTTAGTCTAGTGCAGAATGTAGTGTGGAGAGCCAAGGAGTGGTCATTTAAAGCAATTAATGAGGATCCATCATAGCATAAACGGGTGGACTGGCGAGTATCACGTGATGGCGGTTTTGTTCAACAACAAAGGAAGTTGTAGCAATGGAGCAAGACAGCTGAGAAAACGTTTAAGACAGACAACAAGCACATATATCATGAAAAACGGCACAAAAATCCGGGACAGCTGCTTCAAGCCAGTTAAGCGATAGCGGCCATCTTGAAATATCACTTGCAATAATACTTGAAATATCACTTGAAATAATACTTGAAATATCACTTGAAATAATACTTCCGTCTTTTGATAAGGTGCGCAGAGAATTAAGTTCTTCTTTAGATATGTTTTTAAAATGTTTTCTTTTAGGACTGCTATTTAAAATTTCTTGTTTAGTTGCTTCAGTATAAAAATCAAGATAAATATCTCGTCCACTAGAAGGTGTAAATGATGATTTTTTTTTACTGAAAAAGGGCTTATTTTGTAGATGAAAACTACTTTCATACTGTGAATATGTACATGATTGTGAGAAACATTCTTTTAATTTTAATGATCTTGTGTATTTAAAAAATGCTTCTGCTAAATTATATTATCGTGCACTTTGGTTCTCGGACAAGATGATTACCCCTTAACTAGAAGAATGGAATCACTATTAGAATTCTCTTAGAAAGGTTTAACACAGTTTCGTTTCCTCTTTCGATTTCCTTTTTTCTTTTCTTTTCTTTTCTTTTCTCCATCCGTTCTTGTTTTGTATTCTAACGAATCTCCTATTCTTTCTTCTGTTTGTGTTGTCTGCAACAGATCCTTTAGGGTTTCCAGTAGTCTTTTTATTATTGCTATTACGGTTATGTTGGATTCCTGTGTAATTTTCTTCGCCCCATTCTTTACTGCATCTGCATAGGTTGCCTTTTCTGGGCCTGGGGCTATTAAGTTTTTTGCTTTATCATTCATGGAATTGTTTTGCATGGGTCTATTATTTTTTTCTGTGTGATTTCGTTGATAGGTTCTTCTTGATGTTGGCGATGCATGTTCCATTTCATTTTCATTTCTTGGTGGTTGTTTATTCCGTGTGTGATTCTTAGTTCCTGCACGTTTATTGTTGACATTTATGAAGTTAACTTCCTCTGCTGATTCATTTTGATGTTGAATATATCTTTTTGATTTATCTCTAGTAACCTTCGATGATGATGTTTCTCGTTGTCCTGGAAACTGCTTTTTCTCTCTCTGTAAATTCTGTAACCTTTTAAGCTGACTTGACAATAGTTCGTCATTTTTAGAATCTCTTTTTTAAAAAGATCTTCATCATAAATGCCAGTATTGCCTTTTATCAAAGTTTTTAGTTCATCTCTATGTTCTTCTAGTTTTTTGCCTATCTTGATCACTCTCCTCTGATGTTCTTCTTTTAGTCTATCACATATTTCCAACGATATTTTTTCCAATAGGGAGTCAATAGATTCTTGAAAATTCTTTGATGCTGTGTCATTCCCAATATGAATTGTTAGTTTTAAACGTAATCCCTTTCGCACAAGATTGTCTTCCAGACAATTTTCAAGAAAGCGTGCGTGTCATCCATTTTTCATCTGTTTCTCCGCTAATTTTTCGTTGTTGTTTTTAAATATGTCAATTTATTGCTAATCCGTGGATCATATGTTGATGCCATGGTGTTGTCCAGGTTTTTTCGATATAAAATAAACAATACTAACACGTAGAATGTGTGACCGGTTTCGCTTTATTGCTTCATCAGACTGAATTCAATATCATTGCTTAGGTCATTAAATATATTCTGTTTCTAAGTGATCAATGATATAAACAGTGTGACATAAACCAGATGACGTCATAGCTTATATTTTTAACCTGTTATATTCTTTGACGAATAATTGACATGGAAATCTGCATATGCAGTACAGATAAATGATATTTTAATACATACAAATAGATAAAACTGGATCTTAAAAAAAATCTTAAAGATATATATATATATATATATATATATATATATATATATATATATATATATATATATATATATATATATATAATGATAACTGTATCAAAAATGTATGAATAGAGATACACAGTTTTACAGGTATATATGTATATATTCTAGATTATTACATTTGATAAGCTTCAAATCATCAAATAATAGAAAGAAAACCAGACATTTGTTGTTCTGTGTATTGTGTTTAAAGTACTTATCCCTATAGACTTTGCAATAGAAAATATATTTAATTATAAGGCTGCTTCATCTACCCACAAAATTATTTGGAGAATCTAACAATCGTTGAGTTTCAATTCATTTCAGTAGCTAAGAGCTTCATTTAATTGTCCATGACAAAAACTCCTCCAACCACAAACTTTATCGTTTAACCGTCATTAACTTCAGTGAATTTTTAGAAATGACGAACAATGCTGTCAGAGTGTAATAATAATAATAATAATAATAATAATAAAAATAACAACAAAGTCATTTACTTAATAACGGTAACCCAGTTAGTTACTTAGTTTAAATAATCTACCTTGAGGTCCTTTAAGATATATGTACAGATTTCTAAAGAGTGCAATCAATCACTACTCATCTCACACATATATGCATGCATATGTACAGTCACACACGCACATGCAAACACACACATACATTCATGTACACAAAAGTTACAAACCCACGCTAAATTGACTAAATTGCATACACACTTGTAGATGAAACTACTGTCAATGTCCAACACATGAATAATGTGTAACAACATATATTTGCATGAAGAATAGCTGCAGAATGGGGTGTATACGCCCTATCATATTAACTAGATGTAGCATGATGAGGTAAATAGGCCCTATGCTATTAACTAGAAGTAGTAGGATGAGGTAGATTGACCCTATGATATTAAATACAAATAGTAGGATAAGATCGATATGCCTACTATTAACTACAAGTAGCATGATGAGGTGGATAAGCCCTATGATATTACAAGTAGCAAGATGAGGTGAATAGGCCTATGATATTACAGGTAGCAGGATGAGGTAAATAGGCCCTATGATATTACAGGTAGAAGGATCAGGTGAATAGGCCTTATGCTATTAACTAAAAGCAGCATGATGATATGGATAGGTCCAATGATATTACAGGTAGCATGATGAGGTGGATAGGCCCTATACTACTAACTACAAGTAGGAAGATGAGGTAGTTAGGCCCTATGCTATTAACTAAAAGCAGCAATATGAGGTTGATGGGCGATATGCAATTGACTGCAAGTAGCGGGATGAGGTAAATATGCCCTATGCTATTAACTACAAGTAGCGGGAAGTGGTGCAAAATAGACCCTATGCTGTTAACTTGAAGTAGTAGGATGAGGTGGATAGGCCTTATCATATTAATTACAAGTAGTAAGATAAGGTCTATATGCCTGCTATTAACAACAAGGAGCCGGATATGGTAGATAGGCCCTGTGATATTGCAGGTAGCAGGATGAGGTGAATAGTCTCTATGCTATTACAGGTAGCAGGATGAGGTGAATAGGCCCAATGATATTAACTAAAGGCAGTATGATGAAGTGGATAGGCCCTATGATATTACAGGTCGCAGAATGAGGTGAATAGGCCCTGTGCTATTAGCAAAAAAAAAACTTATATTACATTCAACTGAGACATCTATCACGAAAATCTTTACATGCAAGAAGATTGACCGTTTTTTCCGGGTTATTATTCTATGTAATTTTACCAGAGTATTGTAAAAGGTCTCTAAATAGATATGTCGTTGTTTTTATGATTCAAAAGTTCATGGATGTCATTTATCTTAGGTTTAGTGTGTTATTGGGTTCTCTGCTTTTGAATAACATTCTAAAGTGAACTTGACATAAACTTTATGCATCAATTAGGCTTATCAAATATAAAGCCCTGTGTGATTATAATGGAACCTTTGTTTTGTCTAAATTTTAAACCATGGCATTTTCCTTCCACACACTTGAAGCCTCTATTAATAACATTTGGACATTGTTTGTTAGTTCATTTTTGCAGCTGCGTTCATCAGAGATTAGTATCGTCAACATATTGGTCAGTTGATGATGCCATATTTCCAACCTTCTGGGGAAGAGCATTTTTACGAATAACAAAAAATGGGTCCAAGTATTGATCCTTGTGTCACACCTTATTCCTCTAGTCTCAGGTACGTGTCCATTTACAGCCAGTTTCTAAGTGTCAATAATCCAAACGTTTATCGAACTATACCACATTGACAGATTTAATTTTGTTTTCTTTTTACGAAAATGTCATGAATTCAGTATTAAATGCTTTCCAAATCAAATATAAATAGAGACAGAGAGTTAAACATTGTTTACGTCATCTTTTTTCCTTTGTAGATGAGTGTTGTTACCTTTGCAGTTTTCTAGAAATGGTGGGATTTGCCAGTTGTGCAAATTTCGATTACAGACGAATGTGACTATCTCTTTAATAACACATCCTGATGCATTAAGAAACCTTGGGCCTATCATATAATTTATTGTATATTTGGTAATGTCAATGCCTTGCAAACGTTGCAGAACAAATGTTAGACATATTTTGGAATGTAAAATTTGTAATCTTCAGATGACCTTTGACCATACAATCTACTGAGTTGTGATACCATTTTAGATTCTATAAGCTTAGAGACCACATTTTAAAATAAGAAATTAAAAACATTTGACATTTGTACAGGTTATTGGAACATAAACATCGTTGTTCATTGATGAAATATTATTCGTGGGTTGTTTGTTTTCTATTTTCTACCTCCTTAGTCATTAAATAGATTCCACACAGTTATAGGGTTAACTTTAGTTTTATAATAGCATTTTGAAAAGGGGTCTTTTTGACCTTTCTACTCATATTTGTCACTTCATTTCTCTAGATTTTATAATCTTTATTACCTGTAGATTTCAAGTAGTCTCTATTTTAATTTTGCATCAAATGTTTTGGAGTACTCGAGCCTGGATGACGGTCATATTTTATTCTATACATTTTAAATGGTGCGAGTTGATTGATTATATTCAAACACAAGTCAGTATATATGCCTAAACTCCAACCTTGTTTTATTATCCTATGGAATCTGTTTTAATCCATCCGACAGTTCGTGTTGCTAAACTATTGAAACATATGTACAAATTTGATTGGTGGACATGTTTTGGGACTTTTGTTGCATGTGTTCGAGTAAGGAGAATGGCATAGTGATCACTCAGTCCAGTCTTAGGAATATATAACTTAGCAACATTTTCTGGCGTGTGAGAAGTCACATGACCGACAAGGGTTTTTCAATTTGCTGTTATTCTAGTGGGTTCCTTTACTAAATGAGTCGTTCCAAAACTAAAAAGAGGTCCTGTATTTGCCGATCTGTTCATTAAGTAAATCATTTCTAATATCGCCAATAATGTGATATTCTTTGTCATCACTTATGATTTTCTCATTTTATAATTCTAAATATCTATAAAGTATATGAACACTTATGTGTCCTATCTAAGCCTGCATTTCGACATTTAGGCCTATTTCAGTTTATCTGTCTCTCCCTCCCATCTCTCCTCTTTCTCTCCCCTTGTCATGATGAAGAGATCTTAAAACGCATTACGGCTGTTGACCCTCTGGCATCCGTTTATATACTCAAAGATAAGTCATATCAAGAATGCATATAACTGAACCCGATATAACAAAAAGCAGGATTCAAGTGTTAATTGTTTTCATAATTTGTTTTCCACATGAATTATGCAAATTTTCATTGTAAGAACACACACGACCTGTTGTTGCTATTCTATACCCTGTGTTACCCATACTGAATAGTATACCTTTTACACCCAACGACAAACGGTACATAGTTTTAAGAAATAATATTGATTACAAATATAGTAACAAGATTGTTTAAATAATAATTGTGACTGTCGTACAATCATAATCATGTCTGTACTTTCTGCAACCTATTTAGGTGAGGCCTCTGTTACCGAAATAGACTGCAACTAGCCAATATACATAAATTCGTGCCTGAATGCAAAAATAAACAAACAAGATATATGTTGGCCGTTCTGTCAAGTTTCTACATTATACCAACTAAGCAATGATGAGAATCCACGAGAGAAATGTTTTAATTAACAAGACACATTATCTTAAACATCATATGTACAATCTAAAATTGTAAAAAGTCATTGTTCTAATTTTTTTTTTAAAATTCGGAACTTCGTTTTATTGATGTAGTAATGCAGCCGTTAATCATATTGCCACATAATGGGATAAATCAATGGAAATCGAAGATTTTTAAATTGAAAAATATGTAATAAAAGGAAAATCTTCTTTTTTGAGTAGATATAAGGAAATATTTCACTTGTGATATGAAACACATCACACAGGGGTCCCTCAGGCGTGTGTTGACTACATATTCTAATTTTTTTTCAGACATATGAAGCATACAACTCGAGAGGCATTTGAAATGTATGTAAATTCACCAGTACCCACTTGGTCCACTCACAGGGGCGTGATCATAATTCAGAAACTGTTGGCACCATCAACATCCATAGGATTATCATTAACCAAAGTTTAATATGTATCTATGTTTAACGGACTCACGGACTGAGTGTATCAAAATATCATCGGACTTCTCTGAAAGCGAGGAGAAAATAAGGTGGTCATTACGTTAAAGGTTATATAGTGGTACACATTTAGCCGACTACTTCCAAGAAATTCTTTATTGCATGGCTCATCAATAATTACAAAAGCTATGCGAAACCTATGACACCGGAACTTCATATACACGAGATAGGATCGAGTGCATCTGCAAAATGATGTAGCCAGTAAGTGGTTTTATCATCAGCATGTTGGAAATCATCACTGAGTTAGACAATGTTTCAAAATTTCCCCTTAATTAAGTCCATGTAAAGTTTCAGTTTCATTTCGGTATGTTGTTAATTAATTAGAAAATATTAAATCCTAGTTTATTCCAATTTTAGGGGTGCTAAGAGAAAGAAATAGTCTTTGAAAGTAACAAATCAAAATCAGTACAAAAACATTAGAAATGATTATTGCAAACGAAGTTGTGACTTCTCACTCATCTTGTGCATCGATTTTCGATGATCCTGCTAGCATGTATCCATGTTTAACGCATAGTTATGCAGTCACACCCAAGTAAATAAGTACAAAAGTGTATTCAGTTTGCAGGGCATAGTGAATATAACTAGCCTCATTTAAGATAGGTATACGCAGGCTTATGACATTGGTAGCCATGTTCTGTTTGATTTGCTCCGTTTCTTGCATTACAGATGTCATCAACAGTTGACATCTAAACACCGTGCTGATTTGAAATAAAAAATAAATTACAATTTACTTTCACAAAATTGCGATGTTGCAAGTCAAATTAATTTGCAAGAAAAACTGTTTACCATCAACCAGCAAAAGTTCTATGTAAAACCGATCGGAAATCTTTTATTTAGCAATAGTTTGATTGTTTTTCTCGAACAGTTAATAATAATAATAATAATAATAATAATAATAATAATAATAATATTTTTTATTTCATGTAACATAGGTCAGCTCTCAAATCACACACACGCACATATAATGGTACAACATCGCAACATAACAGTTCTTGGATTAACATACTGATTCTCTAATTTTCATACATTCCGCTTAATAAAGAACAAAAGTATGTAGGATATTAATATTTGTATTGCTTCTCTGCATAAAGTTATAAACTTCATGTGATCTGCATTACAATAAGCACTTGGAGGCAAATAGCAAATCTCAAATTATCATACATGGGACATTTAACAGC
Organism: Megalonaias nervosa; assembly: GCA_016617855.1. Classification (NCBI taxonomy): domain Eukaryota; kingdom Metazoa; phylum Mollusca; class Bivalvia; order Unionida; family Unionidae; genus Megalonaias; species Megalonaias nervosa. The sequence continues at coordinate 14,731 of JAECUM010035009.1, forward strand.
AGAGTGAAACACATCTTCTATATCTGCACAAAAAGGATACAGTCTTTCAACATAGGGGATATTTTTAAATCTACCAATATTTACCATTATAGACAAGGTTCTTTCTCCGAACATACATAGTAAGCGAACACTGCGCAAAGAGTTCAGACAATCTATACTGTATTTACACCTCAGATTGTTTCTGATCTTATTAAAGAATCGTAATGTATCAAATGCATGTAACTCTAAATTTAGGTTAGCTGTTATATACCCCCCCCCCCATATATATATATATATATATATATATATATATATATATATATATATATATATATATATATATATATATATATATGCAATAAACTGACGACGAACAGTGCAAAACTAGTATCTAACTAGCCTGAGCGCTTTCGACTCTTAATGAGTCTTTTTCAAAGGCATGTACAAAACATAGACAAGACAAACAAATAAAACAGAAAAACCGTAGTGTTTGCAAAACTTTACATGGCTGTTTCTACAGGAATTAAACCTCCAAATGTATTATGTTTCAATTAGTTTATATCAACTTGTTGCGAATACTGGAAATTATTTGTATTAACCTAGAAAACGATGAGCCATAACGACATTTAAGATTTTGTGTACATTTATGTAAGCGCAAATTACATCCCGGATATTTCATTGTTATAGTAGTAGTTGTTGTTGTTGTTGCTGGGGGGCTTAACGCCATTTTTCAGCATACGATAGGCTATACATGGCGGCCAGTATTAATGGTGGAGGAAGCAACCATGAAATCCCCGGAAAGAACCACCGACCCAAGAGAAGCTACTGGCAAGCTTTCTCACATATCCACATTCGCCGAATCCTAGACTCGAATCCACGCAGACAGAGGGGAGATGGCAGTGATCCGTAACGGAAAGCGCTTTAGACCACTCGGCCACTCGTGGCCCCTTGTTATAGTAGTAATTGTAGTCTATTAAGCAAATTTAGAGAATTTTTCAAAAGTAAAATGTGTCGGCTGCATGGCTGTCTTTTTCTAGTCTTCTTGGTTTAAACTGCTTGGTTTCAATGTTCTAAGGCGGCGTAAACAGTAAGATTCCTTTTCTTTCCTGGTTTCGGAACTCCAGTTGGGGTTGTTAGTAATTGCAGTAAGTGTTATATCGGTGAAAGTGTGGCCAGGGGAGGAGAAGTGTTCTGCGACCGGGCTTCTGTACAGCTTCTTTGTCATCCAATCAGATCATTGAAGGCTGATCCTTTTGTGTAGCTTTTCAGTTTCTCCGACATACTGAAGGCTACAGATCTTACATGTGATGAGATAAATTACATTCTCAGTTTTGCACGTTTTGTTTGGACCATGTATGTTTAGTTTTTTTAGTCACTGGGCTAGAAAATGTCCTGATCTCTATCATATGTTCACAGGTTTTGCATCTTTTATCGCCACAGGAGCCAGACTGACTAGGGTGGTATTGACTAGTGATTGGCGTTAGCTTCGCCCTGACTAGGATGTCCTTGAGGTTTATTGGTCTAATTGTTCGGAAGGATTAACTTTAGTGCGTCCGACAATTCCACGATGGATATTATTGGTATATCAAATAGTGACGCGCCCATGCCGCAATAATACGCATATATAAATATTTTCGCAACCATCTGCAGTTGATTCCAGATGAGTGATACATTTCCACAAAGTAATCCTTAGTGACGTATGAAAATAACGACAAAAAGTATTAATAATCCTCGTTTGCTAAATGAATTTAATATGGTACACATTTTCATCACAATCCTTTCTGCTTTCTGTTTCCCCCTCCCCTCTCACGCATAACGGACAAACTACGGAAAAATGTGGAGTGAGAGAGAAAAGGAATTTGGGCTGGATTAAAACCCTGAAATTGAAGTTACACCAAGTAACCTACAAAAATATGTTTCGCCGTAATGGTATGTGTGCAGTTTCCTTGGGATTTATGTACAGTGTTTATATAATCAATGATACAAAGTTGCAAACCATGTCGACACGGTAAATTTCTCGGTTACGTGGTACACATACTGTGATGTATTTAATGTGTTGTTGTTGTTGTTTCTTAAACATACTATAATGTTCTAAAACTCGAAAATGTCCAAATGCCGATATCTCTCTCTCTCTCTCTCTCTCTCTCTCTCTCTGGACCATCGTAGCAAGATACGAGCTAAAATCTATGAAGTGACGAGCGTAGAGGATTTTCGTTTGTGTCATCCCACGATGTCTCTGGACTTATGAAAGATGATCAAAGTTAATTCAGAACGACCAAAGGATGAGAGAGAGAGAGAGAGAGAGAGAGAGAGAGAGAGAGAGAGAGAGAGAGAGAGAGTATGGTCGGGGG
>JAECUM010035011.1:0-30588 GCA_016617855.1 Megalonaias nervosa
AAAGATTTTATTTACACTTTGTTTTGTTAAGACATACCAGCTGGACAGCGAGTATATCATATTAACGGCGCGGTTATTGATGATAACATTGAAAACTTGTCTTTACAAAACGAATTTCAACCTCATCCCGTGTTTGATCTCTACGAAGCGAACGATCTTGGAATTATTTGAAAAAGAAAAACGAAAAACGTTGTTGGTTTTATGAACAATACGGGGTATCTAATGATGACTGTCAGAGGAACACTAACTGATCAAGTTAATCATTTATCACATCATTTTGTTTACGAAACGTTTAACGGACCTTTACCTAATGATTTAGTAATAGGCCACGTCAACCGAATGAAAACAGACAATCGTCTAGAAAACCTCGAACTTGTCACTCAACAAGAAAATAGCAGACGAGGACGAGGTTATAATGGGTCAAATTTTAGATGTCCTAAACCTGTCATTGCGGTAAATCGGGAAACAGATGAGGAACTAAAATTTCCTTCGATGACAGCTGCAGCAAAACATTTTAAAATCTGTACAAAAAATAAAATACGTTGCAGATGGAATAACAAGATTAACTATATCACAATCAACATTCGACAGAATTGTCTTCAAATATGATGATAATTATATTTTCTAGCTCAGTTTTGGTAAGACAATTGTGAGCAAACGCAATAACATCATATTTATCAAATTTCAACGTCATTACTGCGCACTTATTAAGTTTATTTTTTTCTGCCGCAGTTAGCAGAATCTTATCAGAATCGCCTTGCATAACAATAACGTCAACAGAATAAGAACTATTCCCCGACAAACATTTTCGCACTGCTTCAGCTAATTCTCCATAATTTAATATATTAACTTTCTGATGAAATTTTATCTCGTTAGTCATCTTATTATTAAAATTAGATAAAAATATATTATAATATGGGCTTGATTAAACGACTTGCAGATATAGTCGCGGACGATAATTTTACAGCAGGAGATGCTATAGTCGCAGATGAACACAACTCGGTTGATTGCACAAAGGATGAGGATGACATTCTACTTAGGATGACATTCTACTTAACAACGACGACGAACAAATGAGATTGTAGGTGTAATTGATAAAAAAAAATTACAGCAGACCGACAACTGGCAGATATAATGTAAAATATCATATCACAAAGAAAATTTTGAAATTTACAGCAGATGAAAATCAGTCCTTTTGGCGGCTGATAGAACCCTTTTGAAACATTAGAATTCCAGACCGACAGAAAAATATGAAATTCGATTTTATATTTGTCAAGATATTTAACCTAATGACGATTTCTGACGATCGCAGACAATATCTAATATCGTTATGTGAGCCAATAAAATATAAATCTGTCAAACGTAAGTACGAGGAAATCTACAAAAAACATTATTTCATAATTTGTTTGGTTGGTACCCAACTATTAAATTTATCGCTATAACCGCACCACTTGACAAGGCTTTTTATTGCCACGCTTTTTAATTACTCGTTCGATAACGAAAACATCTTGTTCAGTTTTTTGTAGTTCTTGTTCGTTAAAACTACCAATTACAGGCTCACCTGCTAGATCCTTTAGCGCGTATGTTACAGGTATTGTCATTAAAACTTTATCAACTGTAAATACTTCTTCAGTCCAGTTTGGGGTAAATCATTTCTCAAAACTTTTTTTTGTAAACGAATTTCAAACTCTATCGCCGACTTTAAATTTATGTCGCCGCTACATATTTTCATTTGCCAATATTGGATTTTTAATTGCGTCATTTGGTGACATTTTCCTTTCTTTGTGTTATTGTATTTGTCAACAATTTGTGAAAGATCGTCAATATACCTGTTTGTGCTTTTAGCTGTCAAATTTTTATGGATCAGCTGGTTTAGTGTGCGATTAATTCTTTCGACGATAACGCTTTTCCCCTTATTTCCTGTAACATATATTTTTATGTTATTTCGTTCCAAAAATTGTTCAAATTTTTTATTAAAAACTCCGCTCCGTGATCGGTCCAAATTATATTTGGTTTTCTTTCTCTACTTGTTATTATCTGTTTTAACGCATCAGTCATCGATGTTCCTGTTTTATCCGAAACGGGTACACTAAACGCGTATTTACTAAAAGCGTCAATAACGTTAAACAAGTATTTGTTTACTATCGTTGAACTTTGCAAGATTTGAGATATCTACTAAATCTATTGCACAGATATCATCAACGGCATTTGCGATAACCTTACGTCGTGGAAACTTTTTTTTAGGTTTATGTAATTTTGATGCCAGATCATCATACAATTCTTTTCCAAGTCCTAACTTATATTTTGTTCCTATCATTCCTTGAACTAACCTTCTATCAAATCGTTCTCTCATATTTACAGGTTTCATATAACGTAGTTCATCTAACATTACCTTATCACAGTCTGATTTTGAGTTCTCTACACGAACGTGATGAGTACGCTCTGTATCACGATAACAGATATCATGACGCATTGCTATTGCATCAACTTGATTATAAGGCTCTTGTCCTGGTAATGGATTATTGTTTTCATCCAATTGTTTGTGTAGTGGATTGTACGGCCCGGTATATTTATGGTCAGGCAATGTCCATCCTCCTTTTGGTTTCGGTAATTTTCCAATAAACTTGTGGACGTCAATACCGCTGCCAATTACCTCATGGCGATTGCATGATTGACAGTATGTAACAATTTTATCTTGTTCGATACAAAGATCTTTATCACAATCACAATTACATTTAATTTTATTTTATTTTTTAATCGGCGACAAAAATTCTTTTTCTTGGTAGGTTTTGGTAAAATTTTTGTGTTTTGTGACCAATTTTACCTGTTTTTTTTTTTAATGGAAAATGGTAAAAAAAAAATCAAAGAAAATCAGTCCGATTTCTTATTGTTTTTGGGAGGGTCAAACCTCGACGGGGTTAACGGAAACTTAACATTAGAAAATGAAAAAAAAAAAAATCGATTTTTTTGGTCTTCGTCCAATTTTTCCACAATTTTTCAGAGATTTTCCACAATTTTTCAGAGATTTCAGGCAAAAAATCAACAAAATAATTGGACGGAGACCAGAAAAAAATCGATTTTTTAATTTTCCAATGTTAAATTCCCGTTAACCCCCTCGAGGTTTGACCCGCAAAAAATAAGAAATCGAACTAAAAAATATTTACCTTCGTCAATTAATCATCTACTAAAATAACTCTAGCTCCCAACGATTTCATCGTAGATGTCGATTTCAGAAACATACTTTTTTCTACCACAAACAGCGCAAATGCTTTTTAGCATTATTCTATTATTTTTTGTTTTGTTTTTTCGTTGTCTCATCCTTATTCTCTGTTTTAGTTTTACATTTGAGACAGTATGTTGACATTTTTATATTTGTAAGTTTAGATAAAATTAACTGCAATCTCATCATTTGCGTGAGAAGGTTGATTGTCAAATTGTAAAATAAACTTCAAAAAATCAGGATCTCCAGAGTTTTCACTCCGAAGTTTTTCACTTAGGGACATCTGTCGGATAAACTTAATGCAGTAATAACCACAAGCGGATGTTCCAACCGGCTGTAGTTGATTAGACGAGTAATTTATTTTTTTAAATTTTATAAAAATATTTTTTTTTTTATAAGATCACTCGTAGGAAGTCCGAACGAATCAGAATAATTATTATCGTAGAGAGCAGCCCAGTGAGTTCCTGATCCATCATTGAAGTTTTGTATGTTTATGATATACGAACCCCCTGCTGGTACATTATCTAATTCGTTTTTAGAGTACACTCCACGAAATCCGACAATGTCATTCAATTTTTCAATTACATCAAAATTACTCAACGCGACAGGCGTTCTCAACGTCAACAACGAAGTCGTCGAGGTCGTCAGCGGCGTCTGGTGCCTGATAGAGTCATTCCACGTCCTATCCCTAGCAGATTTGGAATTAGACTGCTTGCTAATCCCGCTAAAAGTGGAGCGAAAGGAATAATTCCTCCTCGTTTTGATGCTCTCGGCGACTTTGTCGTCCGCGCTCAAGGACGCTTCGTCATCGTTTTCTTTTTGTTTTAGATTTTGTCGCTTTGGCTGGCATTTTTATTTTTTATTGTTACATAAAACTAACGATAAATTTGTCTGATTCCATCGTCGGATACCGCTTTTTTAGTTGCTCCAGATACTGCCCCTAATGCTGCCGCTAGTCCAAGTGTTCCTAGTACATGTAAAATTTTTAGTATTGCGCTGGCTATTACAGAAAATGCTGGTCCAAAAAATCCGCCATGTTTTGACATCGCTGTTATTTGCGCAACAGACAGTTTGAGAACAAACGGTTTTCCACGATCGAGTTTATTGAATTTCTGTTGCGTCGACATTATTTTCACTGCGGAGACTTTGTCAGTCCCTAGAGGCTTTGTCAACGACGGAGTCGTTGGGGATATCATTAGAGACACAGAATTACTTATGGCAACCGCTGCTGATAATTTTTTAATTTGGCCGGGCGTTAGGTATATTTCTCTGGTTGTGTATTCCGTTTTCATTTATACTTGTTTGTCACACAAATCACACTTGTACAGTCATTCTTCCCTTGGTTGCATCAGTTGTCAAAAATCTATCACTGACAACTAGCGCATATACGTTATACTGTTCGGCTGGCAATACGCCAAGCGTCCAAGTGATCTCAGTATCAATAGTCGATCCAATAACTCGTTCGGAATGTTTTGATATGTAGAATAAAAGATAGGATACAGTGATCGAAATTCCTCTACTGATATCTGAGATCCACTGTCCGCGTCCTGATATTTTTGCATAGCCTCCATAAGGTACAAGTACGGCCGAGAGATGTTTCTGGTGGTGTACACGGCAAAATTGCATTCGATTGCACGTTCAGGATATTGTCTAGAATTTACTCTAACAAAGATTCGTCTGACGTCTGTTTTATCAAATACAGAGTTGTTCATTTCTTGGTCATTACAACGTGCCTGTCGTTTAAATACAACGAACAAATGTCGAGGTAATTGTTTGCTTGACGTAGTTGTAACACGCCAGGTATAATCAGTTGCGTTAGGAATTGCTGTCTGATAAATCCTGTTTTGCTGAAAATATATATTTTTCGTGTAAGCGGTCAATAATGATTCGAATTTCATTGTTTTAGATACAGACGGAACAACTCGTTGCATCCACAGCGCTAATCTTGTAATAGCAAACTGTCCTTCAACTACTCCATCAGCGTGCATTATACAATCGTTTTTATCAGCTCCATCGAAAATAAATGCATGTTTTGTACCGCGAAAAACTTTGTTATATTCGCGGCAAAATCCAAATATTGTACTTAACGGAAGCATCATTGTTATTTGGCGAGATTCTGCGGCAAATGCTTTTCTCTTGGCATATCCCTCGTTGTATTCCTGTCATCGTAATCTTGTAACAGCTAATCTTATTGTGTCTCCAATATCACCAGCTGCATTACCAGCGGGATTAACGACTAGATTATTGTTATCTGGGCCAGGAGCGCCATCACCAGTACGAAACTCGCTTGAAACAGCTGTCCCAAATGAGGTATCTTTAAACCACATCATATTTGTGGCCACTGATCTCGAATAATCATCGCTGAACGAGACGATATTTAGTATTGTACTCGCTATAGGTAAGTGCACTGAAATATCTTCCACAGTTTGATTGGCCAGTTGGTACCGTGCACTTTTAAACAAGCTCCAACCGTTATTGACAAGTGCAATTTCTGCACCAGCTGCAATATCACCGCCTATAGCAGTTAATAACTGGCCACACACTTCTAATACCGCCTTGTGCGGCAACAGAAACACGTCCTCATCTCTTGTGTTAAAAGTTATGACGCCAGCTTATTTGGTTCGTTTGAGTTTTCGTCGAGATACTCAACATATTCGAATTCTGTCACTGTGTCGTCGGTATCATGTTCTTCGGCAAGATCGAGATAAGTTTTAACTGACATTATTTATTTTATAATCCAAACAAAATTGTGTGGCACACAAAATTTCAGCAACTAAAAATCAGCAGGTGTTATTATTTGTCTTGTTTTCTTTACAAATTTGCGTATTACCTCTTCACCACGTGGTGACAGTAATTTCTTTTGTTGTAGCTATCATAGCTCGTTCTTTTTCCGCTGTTGGTGAAATATCTGATATTGCTCATTTTATTTCCAATGCTGAAGGCGGGCTGCCTTTAATTTTATCAGCGATCTTTTGTCCTACTGCGGTGCCAGCAATGCTAGCAATAGCTTTTCCTGCGTCAAGTGCAATTGGTGCTACTTTACGCGCAATTCCTGGGATATTTTCAGCTATTTTTGTAAATATATTTCCAAAAAATCCACCTACAATTTTTCTTCTATAAACTTTTTTTGTCTCGTCTTGTTATTAAATTAGATTTACAAAATTTACGCCAACAATTGTATATTACAATTACAATCACGAAGTGATTGCGCGTCATTGTTAAGATCTATTTGTCGTCCTGATTGATCTGTTAGTTGCATTGTTATGCTGGTTATTTGATTTTCAGGAGTAATCGGATAGTATATTATTTGTCGAGGAGTAATTTGCATCAGTGACCCAGGCGTGACATCTGGTGAAAAACTATAGATCGTTTGACCTTGACTTCCTAAAGCTGAATAAGATCCTGATGGAAAAGAGCAATTGATTAATATTGTGTTCACTTGTGTTATGTTGACAGGGAGATCTTCGTCATAGGATACACTTTGTTCTGCCTCACTGCCATATTGTTGGCTTTTAAAGCCTAATAATGATGTGATACTAGTCGCTGGTGCAAAATCGATTTCAAATTATTCTTAATGTGATTCTGGCTCGTAGCGTATTATAGTTTAGAGTCAGTTCAAAATTGTCTGCGGCAGTGTATTTTGTTATCAGCTCTCTTATCGTTTTGTTGAGATCAGTTACATTATACGCTCCCTGTGGTATTTTAACTGACACACAAGCATCAGAATTAAATGTAAAGTCGTCATTAACATTTAATTTTACATTTGCCTTAGAAAGCCATACTATGGCAGAAATTAATCCGATTTCGTACTGTTTACCGGGATCTAGTATTATTGGTGGATTATATTAGACAGAAAAGTTTGCGCTGTCACTCGTTGTTTGTGACGAGTCGAGTAATAATGTTGTTGACATTATATTTATTTTGTTAGATAAGATCGTTATGTAAAATTTCATATTCGGATGATGTTAGTAATCCACTCGATCTAAGATGATCTAGTATATCAATAATTTCGTTGCCGATTTCAGTGCTTTTATTACCTGCTTCTTTAGATGATATTAAAATAACAATAGTCTGTAAACCAGTTCGGCGTTTGATGTAAAAACTTTAACGCCAGATCCAGTGATTTCCTCTGGTAATCTTTTAGGTCGTTCGTTTTCGTACTTATCAAATAGTCTTTTGACATTCCAACCTTTACCATAACCTCCTGATTTAGTTCGGTATTGATACGCTGTTTTATTTAAAACATCATCAATAATTCCTTCTCTCATTATGTCTAACATAGCCAACATTTCTTCCTCTTTTTTAGCTTCTTTAACGGGGCCCCGAGTGGCCGAGTGGTCTAAAGCGCTCTCCGTTACGGATCACTGCCATCTCACCTCTGTCTGCGTGGGTTCGAGTCTCGGATTCGGCGAATGTGGATATGTGAGAAAGCTTGCCAGTAGCTTCTCGTGGGTCGGTGGTTCTTTCCGGGGATTTCCCGGTTTCTTCCTCCACCATTAATACTGGCCGCCATGTATAGCCTATCGTGTGCTGAAAATTGGCGTTAAGCCCTACAACAACAACAACAACAATAACAACTTCTTTAAGCGTTTCTTCAGCTGTTAAAAAGTCATTAATTTTATCTTTAAAATTCTTTGTAGTTTTTTTTATAATCATCATCACTCCATTTTCGAATGTTATTAAAATCGGTAAGTTTGTCTTTTGTCAGATATTTTAGAATAAATTCGGTAAGTTCGGAATCTTCTATTTTCACCCCAGCTTGTCTTCTGTAAAGTGTTATTTGTTTTTCAATAGGCATTTATTTTATGATAATTTCACGCATCATTTTTTGTTGCTCGGGTAATTGTTGAGTTCGCTCTGACAAATCTTCTATATAACCTCCTTAACCCAGCTGGATTAACCGTCATTTTTTGCTATCGCATGTTGAAGCTTAAGTGGGTTGTTCATTAACTTGTCAAATTCAGCCTGTCGTACAGCAGGATCATCAATGACACTCACAAGTACCTCTACAATTTTTTAAGTTTCCTCTTTTGATCTTTCTCCCAGTAAACCTAACATACCTTTTTCTTGTAATTGTTTTAGTTCCTCTGGAGATAACGCAGATATCTCTGGTTGTTTGCCAATTACGGCTTTAGTAACAGGTTGAAGAAAACTAGAGGCTGTTTCTTCTGTTTGAACTTGTCCTCGACGAGTTCTTCCACTTTTTTCTTAAAAGCAGCTCGAGTTGTAATAAATTTATTTAGTAATTCAATTTTTTGTTGATGCTTGTCCATTGTTCATTTTTTATACGCTCTATAAAATTCATCTATAGAAATGTGTCGATACAACAACGAAACATCTTAGCTGGATCACGCGCTAGTTTATCAAATGAAAAGAAATTGTATTTATCTTTGGTTGCTCGATGATATAGTTCAATAAATTTATCTTCTGTTACATCACCACACTGTTCGTTTGCAATATTTCTCACATCAACATTATCTAGCCCTGGAAACAGTATAAAACATCCCGTATTTCGAATAATAAATCTGTCAACGTTGTAAAAGCCTTGCGCTACATAAATCGAATTATATTTTTTGTTACGCGGTAATGAAAAATACGACTTAATCTTATTCATCTCCTCGTTGTTTAGCGGAATATCGTCAAATACAATTATTTATGCTCGGACGAATCAAGTTCATCAACTGGAATTAATTCTTCTGGTTGTTTTATTAAAAATATATCATCGCCAGCGTCAAGCTCATAACGAAGTTTATCGTTGTACTCGCTCAATAATTCGTATTTATCCTGTTGTGGGTTAATTGTGTAAATATATACTTTATCGTAGTTAAAGTTATCGTTGAGTAAGAGATTTAATAATAAATTTGTTTTACCAGAGCCTGTACGACCAACAATAAGATAATGACAATCTGGAAGTTCGTTATTCTGTTTATGTTTAATTAATCGTTCGGTATCAAAATTTAATATCGTCGCCATTATTGTTATATAATTTTATGTTATATATTTTATCTAATGTGAGTTATTAAACAAAGTTTGGAACAGCACTTACAGGAGACGATTCAATAATAACTGATACGTCATCATTAGTAAAAAACCGGCGACACAATGATAGGTGATTTATTAATGTCGAATCAGCGAGTACTTGGTTTAGAAGTAGATTACCCGCCACTAAAGTCCGATCTTACTCAGGCGGTATGTTACTCACAACTGAAAACGGTCAATAATAACAAACTATCACTGACAGGAGGAACTTTAAGCGGTAACTTAGATATGTCAGGAAAAAACATAATAAATTTGGAAACCGCGTATCCGCCAGCAAACTTAAATCAAACCCAAGCGGTAAGTTATTTACAGTTGAAGTATGTGAGTGATAACAAGCTTCATAAAACTGGTGGAACGGTTACAGGCAATATTAATATGTCGATTAAAACTTTTATTGGGTTGGAAACTGCGTATCCACCAGCAAATGTTGATAGTACATAAGCGATGAGCTATGCGCAACTAAAATCCGTTGACGATAACAAGCTCGATAAGACTGGCGATACAATGACAGGTAACCTTGTAATGAGCGTTAACTAAAAAATAACTGGATTACAGACAACCTCACCACCAGCTAATGAGACTCATGCTATTCATTACGTCCAGTTAAAAGAAGAACTCACCCCGTATTTAAAACGATCCGGTGGACCAATATCAGTTAACATGAATATGAGAAATAACAAAATAACAACGACATATGTTCCACTTAACCCTAATGATCTGACAAATAAGGCGTACGTTGATAGTATATCTAGTGGTGGTGTAAAACGAACCAAAAACAATGTTGGATATATTCCAACAATTTTTAAGGCAACTGATAACCGAGTTGGGTTTGAGGTAAGCGCATCATCATATTATCCTGAAAATTATCCTCATTACGCTTTCTCCGATAGACAAGAATGGACGACAAACGGAGAAGTTGAAAACTTTTGGATTAAAATTAAATGTCCCATTGCAGTTGCTATTCGGCAATTCCATTTGCGAGGTCGATCAAACTCTAGTGTTGGGCGAATTTATAATTGGCGATTGGAAGGATCAAAGGATGATATCAACTGGGCAACATCATATAGTGCAGAAAACACGTATATCTCAACAACGCAATACTTTACAATTCCAACTGCGAATACTGTTAAAAAGTACTTTTATTTTCGAATTTATGTTGTCAGAGCTGAAGATCCGTTTCCAGGACTGACAGCATTTCAAATATACACGCTCGACGATCAAATTTAATCTAACATTGTAAAATAATGTCTGAACCACCAATTATAACCGTTGCAAAAGAATTTTACAGAATTATTTTTAATCCGTCCACAATTTTTGTGATAGAGAATTATAACAACAAATCACAAAAAATTGTATATGAAATCTCTTAACGTTGTTTCAATGAACAATCCAACATTACCAGAAGCTGAAAATTTTTTTTATTCGCGTTATGCATATGCGAGGACCACAACTAATACAAGCAATAGAAAACTTTAATATTATAAACAGATACTGTCATCCTGATGATTGTCTAGAAGAACAAAAAAAAGTTGAAATAATGATTAAAAAAAAATTGCTCGAGCTTGACAAGGAAAATATTAATACAATAATTCAATCAAATCTGATAAGAGTACGAGCTTATAATGTAATGGATCAGGAAGAAAAAAACGAATAAACGACAATCATGATCGTCTTGACAAACTAGCGGAATCTAAAAAAATAAAATTAAAAAGAAACAAAAAATTATACAATAGTTTTTCAAAACGAGAAAATTTTAAGCATCTCGGTATGCACTACCACGACAAGGAAACCCTAGTTAAAATCGCTAGTATAAAAGTTGATATAACGTTTATTAAGGTGTACTCGAACGCAATTCTATCAATGATACGTAAAAAACCAGAATTCGATCCGAATATTGTTAATAAATCTCTAAAGATAATCAAAATTTTTAACGAGGAAATTGATAATCTGAATGATGTTGGGCGAGAAAAGTATTTTGAAGAAGTCGAAAAAGCAAGGTTGGAAGCAAAGATTAATTCTTACTTCGACATAAGTGAAGAAGATGATGTTCCACGTCCATCACTCCAACGCTCTAGACAATTATCATTACGAAATTATTACGATGAAATCGAGAAAATACTCACCGAACCATACGAAAACGTAATGTTGAGAATAGCTTCTGTTATTGGTCTTCTCACAATTGAACGAGACAGACTCCGAAAAGTAATGCTAATAAATTTCATAGTCGCATACGCAATTATCAGACAACATCTCGTTCTCAAAAATTTTACGTTGGATCAAATAAGCTTGGTACTAGGGTTTATTGATGAAACAGAAAGAGAGTACGGTAATTTGATAAATAAAACAGACTTGTATGAACATGAGGTAGAAAACACGTTTGATTCCTACAGTTGGTTAAAGAAAAATGAGGTACTAACAGATGAGCGATATGGAGATACTAGAGTTTTTAATATTGTATAAAAATTGTAAGCAAATATTGTATAATGAAAAAACAGATCATCGATTTTTCAATCATATTTCAGATGAAATTCCCAAACAGGATGTTGACGCACTAATGCAATATTACAGATATTATCATCAAAAACTTTGGTGCGTAAAACAATGTTACAAGTATTATAGTAGAATACTTCGAGTAATATCATATTTACCATTACTAATAACCAGCTCTGGTATAATTTCAAGTGGAGCATCATTAAATCCGTTTTTGTTAATAATATCTGGTGTTGGTGTTTCTCTTGCAACAGCGTGTAAAAAAATTGAGTCTCGACTTGAGACTAAAAAAGTGCCTGCAAAACAGCAAGTGTATCACTTATAAAATATTGCTTGATCAGATACGATCTTATTTGCGAGGTATAAAATATGATATGGACCATTTAATACGAGAGTTCCGTATTATTGACATTATGTTAACAGATATTTTACCAATGAAAGTTAGCAAGTATGAAAATAATTATCAAAAAAGTATGATGATGATAGGGTATGTTAATTTATCTAAACTTTAGAAATAAAATAATCTCGATGCCTTTAATCCTCCCTAATCAATTTTATGTAACTATAATACAATAATCGACAAAATAAACTTGAGCCAGAAACCTTGTCATCATTTTGAGGAAAAAAAATTGTTGGCCGGTGTGAGTGGGTCCCTTGGGGTGGGAAATTGTATTTGTTTGGAGGTGCTTGGGACCTGGGATAGGGGTCTTTAGCTAGAATCCTTGTTTTCCTTTACTACTTCTATCCAATCATATCTTGTTACAAAACTCCGACCAAGACTCTCTCTCTCTCTCTCTCTCTCTCTCTCTCTCTCTCTCTCTCTCTCTCTCTCTCTCTCTATATATATATATATATATATATATATATATACAATTCTGTTTTGCCGCCCCGACAGCAATAAGTAACATTCCGATTTAACTGTCAGGGACATAGACGTTAATATGAAGCGGGGTGGGTGGGTGAAGTGGTTAGATAAAATGACAATGCTATTAAGGCGGCACCTGGGGCGCCCGCACAATTATTTTGGGGGTGGGGCGGGAGTAAGTGTGTAGTGGTCGAGTCGTTAGTTGCAAGTGCGCCCCCCTTCGCCCTATGTGCGGGCGCCCATGGGCGGCACGTGAGGTAGACGGCATTCCACGGGATTCACTAAAACAAGGAGTGAACCAAAGAAGCTAAACAAGGAAGATAGTCCACGAAGGGGATAAGGAACTCGTCCGATAAATCATCCCCTCAAATTTATGTTAATACTTATGGACAATGTGTTGGTCTGTTTATTAAAATGTGTCGTTTTGCTGTATGCTGATCTTTCCGGAACACAACTGCGTACACGTTAGACACTTACTGGTATTCGGTAAAGGACATATCTAGCGCGAAATTCAAAATGGCCACAGGACCAGGGTTGTGCTCTTGCAGGTGGATTTACAAGTCGCTAGACACAGGATTTTATCCGGAAATATTATGCACATAACTCCAAAAGAATTCTTCCGCAAACGGTAGCTCACCTGCCACGAGAAATACCGGTAAGTGCATAAAATGTCACCGATGTGTGCAGACAAGTACGTCTGCAGATTTTTGGAGGTTTTATTGAATAGGCGATATCAGTCACTAAACCGCCAGTCAATATCATTATAGGTGTAGGGCTGATTTATTGGCCTAGTAGACGTATTGGATAATAGAAATTGGCTACTTCAAGATTATTAACAAAAGATGTTCGTATTTTAACATTAGATAGAGAACTTGTAATACAACCCGACTCTAACAACTGTATATAAAGGGTTAAATTACACTAAAGAAATGCATAATGTACGTACGCTAAAGAGACAAAATTAGTAATGTGAAACGATATGGTCCTCAATGGTGAATTAGCATTACGCCGTAGGTTTACGTTATGTGACATTCTAGTCCTCTGGATCTGACTAAACATAATTCTAAAATTATGAAACTGTCCCAGAATGTAGTAGAGACAAGAAAAAAGAAAAACTACAAACAGGAACATTAGGTTAAATTAGCTTTTTAGACTAAAATTAGTTCTCAAGTTGCGAAACTACGAAACTTTTGGCGGAGACAGAAGCAAAATTCGGACAAACAATGTAAATAGCATGGCTTATATTAAAAGTAGCACTAAAATAAAAAAATGGCGCGAACTTTAACGGAGACTGAACAAAACTCAGATTTTACTTTACAAATATATCTGAGGCTAAAGGAATACTCAAAACTCTAATATACGGACTTTATCGGATAATAAACATACCAAATTTAACGACGAAACGGTAGGAATGTAACACAGTCAACATGCTGTTTTAGGTGGCGCTCACCAGTTATTATGTACTTTTGAGAGAGTGATGTATGTAAGGTGAAGTTGTTTGCATTTAAAACATGCGCAGTGGTGAGAATGTTGGCATACCTCTATGCTACTTTCATGTAATGTGGCTGACATTTCTTTGGATATTGTACTTTTGGAAATTGTAAATGATCTTAGCACACTGCTAACTAAAATGACTGCTCCCTTGTGCTCCAAAAATCAGCCTGAATTTGTCTAAAGTACACTATCCTTAGCAGCTATTAAAATAGGGAAAATGAATTTTGCCAGACTAGACAATACCAGCTTCTGAAAGTGCAATGAATGAATTACCAAATATATAAAATGTAAAAAAAGTTATTGGCTCTTTTTTTTGCAATTTACCTCTGAAGTTCAGGAAGTGAAAATGACCAAGTGGAGCTAGCACTTTTTTGAAAGGTGCACATCTGGAGTAAGGCCAAGCTGTATACTCTATAACCCATATTACACCCATCAATCATACACCAAAATAAAGGGAATTAAAGGTTCTTTGAACAATACCTAAGATATACAAAGTCTTTTTTAAATAGCCAGTATAACTAGTGAGGAAACCAGGGGAAATTCTTTTTCTTTAAAATTCTAACCCTATGCTAAATAGGAAACTGTAGAGCGCCACCTTAAAACAAATATAAAAATTTATGCAATTATTTTTCTTATTTTTATATTATTATGTATGATGTTCTGAATAAAATGGTACATTAACATTGATTTTATTCATGAAAATAAGCTAATTATGCTTATTTTGCTCTAGCTTACATAATTTGCCATGAGGAATGTTTGTGTGAGTAGTGACCTTAATTATGGGGAAATTAGAAGTCTTAGAATATAGGAATAAAGTCAACTTAAATTGAAAACTGTTGCATTAAGGAAAAGAAATATATAGTGAAAATGTTTCTTTTCATTTATTTGCAATGATATCAAAAAATAAATGATGACAAAGCAAATTTGCTTTCTTCCATATTAAACAATAAGTTAATATTTTACCCTTTGACCTTTGACCTTTATGAACCTCACCTGTTCCATCCCTTTTCAAACTGTAAAATTTATTGTTGACATCTCAGGAATAAATATGGCTAGTTTCATGTTCCTGTCTTTCAGCATAACACTGGTTGCTATGTTGACAAAATGCAATGCGCAGTTTTAAAATAGCTCACTTTTATCATAAGAGGGGGGGGCTGTACCTGTTTAAGACTCTGACTCTAATAAATGCTGTTCTGAGGGGGGAAATACAGGACAGTTATTCAAAAGGACTGTTTTGATACTTGCGACTGAAATATTTCAGCCATACAATCAAAATTAAATCATACAATAATAATACCTATATGCTCTTTAAGGTGGCGCTCACCATTTATTATGTACTTCTGAGAGAGTGATGTTATGTAAGGTGAAGTTGTTTGCATTTAAAACATGCACAGTGGTGAGAATGTTGGCATACCTCTATGCTACTTTCATGTAATGTGGCTGACTTTTCTTTGGATATTGTACTTTTGGAAATTGTAAATGATCTTAGCACACTGCTAACTAAAATGACTGCTCCCTTGTGCTCCAAAACTCAACCTGAATTTGTCTAAAGTACCCTATCCTTGGCAGCTATTAAAATAGGGAAAATGAATTTTGCCAGACTAGACAATACCAGCTTCTCAAAGTGCAATGAATGAATTACCAAATATATAAAATGTAAAAAAAGTTATCGGCTCTTTTTTTTACAATTTACCTCTGAAGTTCGGGAAGTGAAAATGAGCAAGTGGAGCTAGCACTTTTTGAAACATGCACATCTGGAGTAAGGCCAAGCTGTATACTCTATAACCCATATTACACCCATCAATCATACACCAAAATAAAGGGATTTAAAGGTTCTTTGAACAATACCTAAGATATACAAAGTCTTTTTTAAATAGCCAGTATAACTAGTGAGGAAACCAGGGGAAATTCTTTTTCTTTAAAATTCTAACCCTATGCTAAATAGGAAACTGTAGAGCGCCACCTTAGTGGCCAACGCCCATGCTTACTAACTGATGAAAAGGGTATGATTACACACACACACACACACACACTCTCTCTCTCTCTCTCTCTCTCTCTCTCTCTCTCTCTCTCTCTCACTAACACGCCGATTTGAGTGAACAACGCCCTCACTTATAAACGAACGAAGATGGTCGGAATATGCATAGCCTATACCGTCAACAGGCCATTTTGAATGACCAACACCCACACTTATAACAAATGAAATTAAGAATATTCACACATTGAACACAGAAACACGCTTTAATTTTATCACACAAAGGGCACAGTATAAAAGGCAGTGGATGATATAAAAACAAAGACCTTTGAAAACAAAACTAAATCCCCCTACTTTCCGAATTATCTTATAAATTCTCTACCATCCCCTTATTAAAAAAAGCTATGACTCTCTCCCACGCGTATAATCCCCCACAACTCGAGCAGTAAAGTGAAAGGAAAGAAAAGGATTGGAAAATATACATACATGGTGAAAGGGGAGAAAATAATAGGGGGCTCTCTAAAGACAACAGGCGAATTTGTTTGCATTTGCAACATGCATAATGGAGAGAATATTGGCATACCTTTGTGTTACTTCATGTACTGTGGCTGAAATTTCTTTGGATACCAAACTGTACATGCTCTACGCAGAGCTAGCCAAAATGACCACTTATGTGTGCTCAAAAAATCAGTCTGAATTAGTCTAAAGTACTCTATCTTTAGCAGTTATTAAAACTGAGGAAGCAAATTTTGACAGACTAGACAATACCAGTTTCTGAAAGTGCAATGAATGAACTGCAAAATATATAACATTTAAGAAAGAAGTTATCAGCTTCATTTATCAATGTACCTCTGAAATCCAGGACGTTAAAATGACCAAGCGGAGCTAGGAGTTCTTTTTAGATGTGCACATCAGTAAGACCATTCTGTATACTCTATAACCCAAATTACACCCACCAATCATACACTAAAATGAACGGAATTAAAAGTTCTTTGAACACTACCTACAATATACATTGTTTATTTGAAATAAACAGTACAACCAATCAGGAAAACATGGGGAATTCTTTTGCTTTAAAAATATAACCCTCCATATGCAAAATACGAAACTGTAGAGCGCCACCATTGTAGTACGTACACACATACAAAACAACCTTCTAAAGATATTAACCAGGACGGAGAGAAGAATACCCACATAAGGACAAGCATTGGCTTATATTTATAATTCAAAAAGTGTGTTAAAACACATCTGGCATTGACATTAATGCTGAATGAAACTACGTTTTTGTCTTCATAGAGTTAATCCTCTCACTTCTGCCACCTATGGTCGCTTCAATAACGTTGGCAGAAAGGATTGCTGCAAAAATATCTAACGTCATGTGAGGAAGAGTTGGTTCTTACACATTTATAATGTTTGTTTTTGCCACCTTAGATGTAAAAATACACCTACTGACAAATTGTGGCGCGATAAACATTGGTAGAAAGTGTGTTGCAAAATATTCAACGTCAGTTTGGTTTACTTCGTTAAAATGTTTTTCTCGCTCAGGCAAAGATAGGTTCAAATAGTCTGGTACGCAACGTCTTACCATCTCGTATAACTTATATCTTGGATAGATAGAAATGTTGAAACTCGAAAGGATTTTGATCGATAGCTTTGTTGACTGACGCATTGCTGACGACGCAAGTAGCTGACTTTTGAAAACATGATGTTCGACAATGGAGTCCAGAGGCAGTGGTGAAGGTTGTAACTTTCATTCGTCGTAGACGATACTTGGCTGTCGTTCAGTTCACTGCTGTCGTATCCCATGTTTGGTAAGATTTCTATACGTCGCATGTAGAGTCTGGCTTCTTCGATGTTCCTTGTGTACTCTTTATCATTACCCATCAAACGGAACACAGTATTACCTCGATTTAGTCTCAGTCGTCCATTCACTGCATTCAACAATACTTGTCTTACAACCACATGCACAAATGCAAAAACGGTCCATCGTTCTCAAGTTATTTTCTTTTAGCGGTCGTTAAATCAAACAATTTGATCAGTACCTACACTCAAAGCTCTGTCGTTGAACTTATCAAAAGTATCAGGTTTCCATACCCCTGAAGCACCCAAATTTGTGATCTTAGCTTTATTTACAAACGTCAATATTGCACACTTCACACCATGTCATCTAACATATTCTAGTTGCAATAAATTCCTTGATCAATTTTACATCGATATTGATATCTCACTGTACACCTCAGACCTTGCCAAATATTAGGATTCAAATAGCAACCCTATTCCACGAGGGGGTGAATGTGACGATATTTGGTCCATGAAGCATACGAAGCAGGGAACCAAAGTATGTTTGGCCTCTCACACCAATTCCACATTTCACACACGGCTTTGGCCCTAAACTACCGCGCTTAACACTCTGTCGATGGTACCCACAAAAATCGGAGAAGCAAGGTTTCGAAAACGGGGTTGTTGATCCGATCATCAACCATTGGCATTTGTTCTTTGCTTGTAAAATCATTGTATACTAATCTAGGTTGACGTTTAACTAAAAGATATATTTGCCTTAATGATACAATGGAGGAGTTTGCAAGATTATCTGCCATCAACCCTTCGATTTCCAGGTTCGATCTCGACAGATTAATCTAGCGCCGAGACCGTAAACGGTCCGTCGATCTACGAGTACCAAATCGATTACTCAGTCATATCCGCAAGGCCAAGAACGAGTTCAGGACCGATGATGCAGTGCATGTGTGGTCAACACTCAGAATAAAGCAAGGTGATATTTTCATTAATGCCACGATGAACGACCAACGAGCAGCGACGATCAACGATTACCTTGGATTCACTAGTGACTCTACGCAAAGACACTTTTTCAGAATAAAATTTATCGTTACCATCGCTAGCGATGGTAACATAACTTCGATTATCCGTGATAAGCGGGACCTTGTTCGTGAATCGCAACGCAGCCAGAGTGCTGTCGTGTTAGATAGAAGTTATAGGCCGGGGATGCCGACTGGCATTGACAAACCATACTACGAGCTTGCAGACCCTTTGACCGCAGTCGTCTTCGCGATTTATCCGCTAAATGAACCTGATGTTGATGCTCTTCAACCGATGCGCGGATCGCTAGTGATGTCGGGTGCTAGCACCCCGAAGACCAACGTTATTTTAAATTGTGTAGCCGAGAGAATCACAGAACACTTCATGAACGCGTTACGAGGAAATGGTCTTACAGATCTACGACGCAAAAAGTAAAAAAAAAAATAAGAAAAAAAAAAACGATTGGGCGGAGTGCGTCAGAGGCGCGGAGCGACGATAAGCGATAATGCTGAGCTGGAGCGGAGATTGAAATTCCCAATTACGGTAACAACAATAACCAACGAGATCTTGCACACGGCAAAGTATCAATCGAGGGGTTCTCCGATAGTAATTATTGATCATAACGCACACGCATGGACACCGAGTATGACAATATTTCCACGAGAAAAGCGGGTTAGATATTACTGCGCTGATATTCTTGAGTGCATATATTATATTAGCAAGCGTGACTCTGTGTCGGTGTGGTTGTTTGAGAGTGCGGACTCGGACTATTTACAGTCGGAGTGCTTGCACTCTGAACTGTCAGACTGCTTGCAGTATAGTTGCATGTAATCCAACAACAATCATGGATTTGATCAATTCGTGCTACAGTCTGGTGAACTCTATCGTACTGAATCTCTACATGATCAAATGACCAAGGTTGCACTAAAATACACTGCTGACACAGATCTAGTAAAACAAATACTCGATAATTGTTTTGCTGTGTCATCTGTCGTTGCTCACTTTTGTCGGCAGAAAAATTTATGGCGACCAACACCACGATAATTTCTTGAAGATATTCAACCCTGATGTGTTGAATACAGACACGGCGGTCTCTGGAACACTAAATATGATCACCGCCACGTCATTTCGGTTGATATGGTTGCGTGTTATCCCGGAAGCTTTCTTGGAATGGGTGAATGCAGGAAGTATTTTGAGAGATTTTGGGCATCTGACACACTCGATGACTGGGGTTGCGATAAACGGCGAGCTGCGGTGGATTTTGGTTTAACTGGATTTGCTTAGATCCAATCATTCGAATTTGCTGAGAATATTCATCCGGTTATCGTCGTTTGGTTTGATTGTCATTTTAACGAACCGAATGAAGAGATAAATCCCATGGACTACTGTGCGAAGAATAAACATGGTTGGGCTCTAATAGTGCGATTGAGATATATGTCTAATGCGAAGATATTGTTATCGCTGACAATCGGTGATACAATAATTTCATATGGACGTCCAACTGAGGTTTGGATGCCAAAACCAGAAAGCAATGACAGCAAGAATATATCAGTTGCCAAAGATATCAGTGGAAAAATCATTGATAAATTTACACATGGAACCTCATCGGGCAATAAACGACGTTGTACGCGATTAATCATCGACGACGCAGAACTCGACTTTATAATTGCTGATATGGCAAAAAAGATGTATTTGTGGATAGAGAACTTGTAAGTCTACCAGATGAAACGCCGCTGGGTACTATTACCAGCTACTATGTTGGTGATTCGGCTCAGTTTACTCATTTAAGATCATCGATGCTGGCTTATGTGTTAATAAACCTGCTATCGATGACCAACCGATTTTCAAAGGACGCTGTCAGAGTCGCCACGGATTCATTTTATATCAGCAAGTCGATCAGTAGTGATTCAAACATAACGCTGCTGGAGAAACTTTCAGCGGGCGATGCTCCAGGGGCACTAATGCCCTGGGGGCACTGGCGAATAAATAATAAGATGATACTTAATTATTCTGAGTCCGAGGATTATCAACCTGTTCCCGGGTATTACAAAAACTCGCAGTTGTCGAAGCCATCGGTGGCACCATTGGTGTATGATCCTGTATCGCGATATTAAACGGTTTATCTTAATAGCTCTGGTGGTTCTGGTAAAATCACACGCGCGTTAAAATTGTTTAGGGATTCAGTTATGATAGTAATAACCCCATCTCGTCGACTTTCCAGGGAGATGAAGCAGCGAGGTGTTAAGTCCCATTCTTATCACAGTTTCTTTTGATGGAGCGGTGATGCGTGGACACCCGAGCGCATGGGTGAGAAATATATTCCTAGAATCGTCATCTGGGATGAGGTATGCACGGTACGCAAGAACGCCTTAAAATGTTTCTTGATTGGTTATCGACACGATCCTCCTACGGATCAACCACGGCGATTATCATGTGCGGTGATCATGGTTAACCACCATCCTTTGTCGGAGAATCACCACATAGTTGGTTGTAAGAATCCGTAGATTATTACGAAGAAATGTTACACTACCACAGGGCCGCTGATGAATCTCTGCGAGAGCTAAAAGTGCCAGTACGACTACAACCTGACAAGATTCAATGCGAGATAATGCGCGCTGTAATTCCAGAGTCTACGATTGATGATTTCTGGAATTCATGACGCCCTAGCGATCTTATAGTCGCATCTAGAAAAATAGTCTCCGATTCACTTCAACGTAAATTATTCTCTCTTCACAGAGAAAGATTTCCAGATCTACGTGTGCTATTGTGTTATCGCCCAGCATATACCCGTCGACAGAATGTCGATGTTGAAATTCCCGGGTCCAACGAAAAACAAAAGCTCGTTATTAATGATATCGTTGTCGTCGATGTGGATGTTGCTGAGAAAGCGCTAGCGGAGCCATCGAGTGATTGAACTCTGGGATATGCTATATCCATTCGTTTGTCACAGGGACTAACAATCTCAAATTCTGATATCTGGATAGTCGATGATCGCATCGAATGGTCAAATTTAGTATACTTAGCGGTATCGAGGGTTACAAAAATGTTTCAACTGCGTAGGGTTATCATAGATAACTGCAAGATGGCTGACGAAGATAATCAAGTTCAGAATACCAGCAATGTAGCGTTTTACACTGTGAGAAAAAAATTAGCTGTTTATCAGCGAAATGACAAAAAGCATAAACGCGAGTTTGATCTTGATATTGAGTTCATCATGGAGTTGAAACAACGACAAAACAATCACTGTGTGTACTGAAACACAGTAATGTTGTGGCAGTATTCTTCTCATGACCCAGAATCGCTAGTAGTCTCGGCCACACAGATGTGAATATGATGCTGACCTGTCTTGAATGTAATCGACATCGGGGCGCAGGTGCTTTGATTTGCTAGCGAATCCATGCTGGCGGTAGTTGTGTATTCTCAGGAATTTCTTGTAATAGTTCACATACAAATCCACGCTGAGGGGCCATTGAATCTAGTCTGTAGATTGCAGGCTTGCCAGTAGATCTCACCACGCTGGAAAGAGTATGTGTAAATAGGATCAGTTGCTCTTTTTTCACCACCTTCAAGCTCACCGGGTTCATATAGATAACTGACAGTCCGTTACCAAGTACCGGTGAGAAAGAGTCATGATGCTGGCGCGCAGGCACGCCCACTGGTATGTGGTATGTGTTTCTTAGAGATAGCATTGATGGGTTTCATAGAAGTTACACACGTAACTTTGTTGTTTAGCGCGGCTATCACACTTGGTAGTCTTGCAACCCATTCACGAGATCTCGTGTCCGTGGACATTTCCTTCGCATACTGATATCCGAACAATCGCTCAGTAAGTGTTCGATTAAAACGGTTCAACGATTGCCTGATCACGATGTAACGCGGCGTGTCCTCCTCGTATTTTCACATTGTGTTATTTCATCAGCGATGTTACTGCACCAAGGAATTCTTTGCCAGGATCACCCTGTAGCAAATGTGGCCATCACAGACCGCCAGACGGCCCGGATCCACGTTGACAAATTCGTTCAAACGCAGCTGCAACTTCAGTTGCTGTTTTAGTTGATAGCGGCTCTGCTTCTTTGTATCTGCTTGCAACGTCGACGACAGTCAACGCGTATTTGTATGTGCGTGTGCACGCGTGCGCGTGACGTCTACCAGTTATAATAGTATCATGGGGCAAGAACAAAATATCTGTCTGGTGAACTTCGTTGGGCACGCTGTCATCAAACCGTCCGTACTGAATTGTTTTAGGCGGTGGTAGATAAATTTGCCATATTACCTGTCGGGCCAACCAATCGGCAGAAACAGCACGCGTGACACCTGCCGCATCAGCAAGTTTGCTAATAGCCGCTCTGCCCTCCAGGATTATCCTGGGGCTATAATAAATCGATTCCATATCATAGTTTCTAGCGATTAATTGCCAGCTGCTACAGTTAATTTACCGCTCATCGCCGATCTTATCAATCAGTTGGCAAGGCATTCTCTGAGAGATTTATTTTTGAAAGACTTGAACTTGTGAATCAACTTGACGTCTGCGATATGTCATTGTTGTTGATCTCGATTTTTATACGCGATGTCATGAGTATGGCATGCTTGATCAATCACATTTATTGGATGCTCTCCTGGTTTGGCTGGTTGCGCTCGTCGAGCCTAATATCAAGTCGAGTTCTAGGACCACATTCATTATATCTCGGAAGTTGTTTCTCACCAGGATACTTAGCCCATGGTGTCCTGGTAATTTCCCGAGTGCAGCAGCGATATCACCGCCACGTGCTGATTGCGACGGCGACACAAATTTGTATTTTTTTTTTTACCACATTTCGCGCACTTGCCTGTAAGCGTACGTCGACGATTCTTTGTCGTTGTTGTTGTTAGCGCGCTGGTATCAGTTCAATTTTTGCATCGAACACAATATAAATTCATATACCTTATCATATTTGTACTAATATGAATATTATTGACTTTTCTTCAACACGAGAGCAAGAACCAGTCAAGCACCATTCGGCATTACCAAACTCCATTCGAGGAATTATAATCGGTCCTTCTGGGTCTGGTAAAACCCAGTTGTTACTAAATCTGATAATGAGATGGCTCAAATGGGACAAACCTTATTTTGTGGCCCCATCAGTAGATAAACAGCGATGCTATAGTGTTCTTAAGGATTTCAATGAAAATGCAAAGACGTTGGACAAAGACGGCAATTATATTATTGACTTTATCACCGATATCAATGATGCCCATTCGGTTGAACATCTTGATGGCGACATTAACAATCTAGAAGTGTACAACGATGTTATGCTTGACCTATAAACAAATCCATCCCAGATATTTTCACGATGTAGACATAAAAACCCGACGTGATCTACGTCACACAATGATACACTCAGATTCCCAAAGTCATCAGAGATAACTGCAATATTTTGGTTATCTTCAATGACGTTGATACACACACAATGCGAAATATTCATCAGACTTGGTGTTCCGGTGATATGGATATGATTAGATTTAAAAACTTCTTTGCCAATGCACAGAAAACGCCGCATGGGTTTATTACAATTAATCTAGGTCACAATATCGCATTGGTCTCCATAAAATGTTGGTTGACGATCAACGACGATCTACCACCGGTCGTTCCCCTATCATCTACAGCAGCAGGGAGGGACAGCGCGCGGGTCTACGAGCCTCCGGACGCGTTAGAGGCCTCGAATTATCATTATAGACCTTGCATGTCCATTTTTTGCCTCTTTCTCTAATTGGGTTCTCTAATTCGTAGACCTTATGGTCTGTCCAGCCTCCCTACTGCTCCTGTCGTTTCTTTCAGTATTTTTCAGTAGATAAACACATGGCATTACTCATGTATGCCTTCACTCGACAGTATAAAATCCAACAAATTCATTTAGTAATAGCTATATCAAAAGAAACGGTTTAATAATGCGCATTTATAGATCTCAAGCTTATGTATCTATGTGTGTGTGTATGTATGTATGTATGTATGTATGTATGTATGTATGTATGTATGTCAGCATCAACAAATTGTTTTATGTTCAGCTTCTTTCGACGTAAAAATAGGTACCTGGAGCAAATTAACATCAATAATTGCAGAAGCGCCTGACTTGGTATCTTACAAGCAGGAGCTTTCCAAAATCACATTCTAATGAACTAGTCAGCTACTTTTAAGACCAAGTGATTCTTGAGGTTCATTATCTCATCGCCGCTACGGTAGCCGGATTGGTCTGAGTATGTAGGGACGAAGACGTATACTGACACTCTTTTACTTATTTCTGCCATTCCTATTATTACTTTTCTGACTGTCCTATCGCTGCCGTCTTTACTTTATCTTTGACCACTCATCACCCGTTGCCTAATAGCTAAGTGTGACTCCGTCGACGTGTTTATAGATAGATAGAAATGGTCAGTCCCAAATGTGATATATTTTCTTTATTCTATAGAGACAAGCATAGGTAATGGTCAAAGTGCATCCGATACAGTTCTGACAACAGTAACATTATTTTTTAAAAGCTTTTTAAGAGCCAAAAATTGTTTAAAAAATTTACTGAATTACTGCATAGGATGACAAGGCTAGTAATATATTTCAGTCTTAAACTGAAGAGAGATAAATGGTGATAGTTAAATGTGTAATTATTTTATTAGGGTATATATCTTAAGTTTAATATTTTTATTTAAAATGATTTTCTTAAATGTAGTTTAGATACCTAAATGTTGCATGAAATGTACCATTGCTATATTGGTGTATATGAACTTGCAATATAATTTAATATTCACAAATGTAATCTTTGAGAAGCAGAACTCGGCACATTGTTTACTTGTGCATTGAAAACTATTGCTAGGTGTGTCAAGTATATCAAGGGTGGATAAAGGATTCGCTCTACTAATTATATTCATAAATGGAAACCAGTGAAATTTTTGAGAGCTTATCCTAGATATAATTAAAAAAACAAAACAAAACCAAAACAAACCCCAAGAAAACAAAAACAAAACAAACATTGTTTTATTGATGGTAGTTCAGTCCTTTAACAGACTTGTTTAGAACACTCATTACCGAACACTCATTACTGAACTGAAATTTTAGCACTGGACTCTTTGGTACGAAATTGAAAACACGTTTCAAACACGCGTGGATCCCGAAAATGCAGTGGCTTATTTGGTTTTCTGTACACAGAATCTTTCATCCAGGATGCATCTATACTGATAAATATAGCTTAATCCTGATAATGACTACTCAGAATTTTAAAGTTTTTGAATTTTGTAACATGGTGTTTGCATAGGTTTACTATGGAAACTGATAATAACGCACCTTCATGCGATAATTAGGCCAAGGCCATGGCTCGCAAAAGCTGGACATTATTCAACGAGTTTCATAAATTTAATATTAAATCATTACCCATTTGAGATTCTTTTTATCACATCGTGTTTATTTCAGTGGTAATTATTTAGATGGAAAGAAGAACGAATTTTGTTTGCGTAAAATATAGTCCCAACCAAAGCTGAACGAGTATTGACGTTTTAAAGTAGATCATGCTTTTCTTAAAAACTATAAATCAGAGAACAAGCGTCCTTCCAAATAAACAGAAATTTTTACACAAAGTCATTTCTCAACACAGAATGTCCAATGTGTCCGATGTCGCATTGTTTGATGCACTGCCAATACAGTTGACGATCCATGTTTATATAACATTAAAGTGTTCCTTTCACAACTAAACATTTATTGATATTGCGATATTCATGTGAAAGAAGGTTTACTGGATGCAGAAATTCCCATATTTACTGTAATATATTTGTGACCGGATATTATCAGTGTTTGATTTGGAACAGTAGACTACAGAATATGCAAACAAATTTCATTTTGACTCGGAATTGCATCACATTTTTACAGTGTAAATATGCAGTGGTTGGACAAACTTCTGTCAGTTTGAAGACCGGTTTATGTCCACATTCTTCTGTAAACAGAGGTGAGTTTATTTACTTCCGTAAGTTAATATTTAAACCACGCTTGTATATAATGCGGATTCCATGCTACAGATATACCACCTCCCTCAACCCCCAACTCACACAAGCAATACCCATAATTGTACTTGTTGGTATTGTTTTCGTCTTATGGTTTACCCATTTTTCATGTTATGTTATACATGACAGAACAAACCCCTATGGGGATAAATTAGCCATATTGAAGCAGAGGCGACCATTTCCTCCCAATTTCTTTTCGCGAGTCGATTCGAAAAATGGCGGCCAAAAATGTTTGTTAAAAACGAAAAATTCCAGAAGGCGGGGTTAAAAGTTTTCCCACGATCGCAGCCAGTTAATAAAGAGAATACTGCGCAATAATTTCATGGACTTATTTGGACCAATCAGAATCACATAAAGTGTTATTTTAACGTGTGGTATTATCAAAACTTTGAAACTGCACATACTATAAAACTAAAAACTATACCTACTATTGATAACATACATCTCACCTAGACAAAGGTCTTAGTTTGCAACAGTCACCATTGTAAACATTACTTATTTTGCAGAAAATAAGTTCTGGCCAAAGAAATCTTGATAAGAAAATGATGGCCCAATTGTTAAATTTATTTTGCAGTTCTTAATTTTTACATTTTAAAAGTAAGTCTTTTTTTTATATAAAATGGTTTAGTAGGTACTCTATAGCCAATATTGTGCTGATATTAAACCACCAACCTATCTACCTACATTCTGTGACAGCATACTAAATGTAAAACAATATCAAAAGCTTTCTTGTCTACAATAGGAAATAAGAGGCAATATAATGATCTAATAAAAAACAGATTAATATTGATTCTGTGGTTGAAAATAATCATTATGCTTAAAATTAGCTTCAGAGGCTATTAACATTGTATACTATTAGAAGCCAGCTTTTACTGGTCAAAAATGTCAACCTGTTGAGGATTGCAATATGCAATGTATCACAATATGCAATGTAGTCAGTATTAGGGACAGTTTAACAATGAATAAACATATTTATTTTTGACTGGACTGGTCTGAAAGGGTCTTCTGGGCAGGCTAGGTTTTTATATGGTTGGAAGTTTGACAGTTCTGACCTGTACTGTGCTTGAGATGGAACTCAGGTTAGTGAACTGCGGAATATGGGCCACAGTGACCGACTTTTGAGATGAGGGTGTAATACTCCAGATACAACCCTGTCACCAAATTTCATGATTTTTAGGTACAACAATATCTTTTTAAGGTGCCAGAAATCACATGGTAAAGGTAACAACAAAGACAGACAGACTTGAAAATAGGGGTAAATTCGAAACCCATTTTCCACCGGAAAAAACGTTAATCAGTGAGATATTCTGGACAACATCACTCAAATTCAGACAGGTGGAATCAACATAATCATGGTGACGTAGACTATTTGCGTTCGGATAAGATTGATACAATATTATACAACCCGTTGACAAAGAATAGCGGAAAGATAAATGACACTGAAAAACAGGCAGACCCGTTCATGGCGTGAAATACGGATATCTAGACCAAAAGTTACAACGCCTCTGAGGGCGAAGCTAACTGCCATTTCAGAACTATCAGCTACTTGTTCGAAACAATATAATCACGGCAAATTCTGCGGACTACTTTTGGTTCCCACTTTCCAGATAATTCTTTGTGAAGCGTTATCTATACTAACGGCTTACACCATAATAATAACAACAAGCCCCACTCACCCACCTATGTGATTTCCGGCCAAAATGTGCAACCCCCTGATTAAAATCGCCCATTAGAAGTTAAAACAATGTAATTGCAAAGTCATTAATGCATTCCAACAGTCAGCCCTTTTGCCAAAGAAAGCATATGGCAGGCTATACAAATCAATCTTCAGAATAAGACTGCATTGTGCTTCTACAATGTTTTTCACCGGCTGTTATTAAAGGTTCAGGGTCATATGTAAAGTAAGGGATCTAACTAAAAATGGACACCATTTTGCTCTTGAAAGATTGAAGTGCGTAGAGAGCAAGAACAACGATTTCTACAACAACACGTGCCGTACGCAAGCGCAGTGTTAGAAGGAAAGGAATAGGCTGGATTCAACAGCATCAACCAATGTGTTATATAGTAAAATAATGATCATAACAAGCCCCTTATATTACTGGCATGACCCGCTCTGACACTCTACCCTATATTACCATATAAAGAATCGACGACTCTTGGCTAGCGAAGATCGGGCTGTGTATTCTGTCACAGTTAAGACGCTAACCGAAAAGAAAAACTTCGAGCGAACTAAAAGTGAATGTTGATGAAATCTACTGATATGATTACAGAAAGGAAGTAAACATAGGATATATCTTTTTCCTACGTTAACACAGGATATATTTCATCGTGTGGTACCAAAAAGGTGATATTTGAACGAGTGGCGAATATCGTTTTTCGTACCACAAGATGAAATAAATCCCGTTTTAACGTAGGAAAGGAAAAGTTTCTTTTTATGATATACCAAACTTGCTCCAGAATCAAATTTAAATTTAACTCACTCTTCGGCACAACACGCCCACCCTCACCCTCTTTTCGTAAATTCACCCCACTTTCAAAGGTTGGTCATATAAATATACGTAACCTAAGAAAGCTGTAGAATTTGGTTACCTAATCTGTTTAAGTAAATTACATGTTTGTCGACGTGTCGTGCTTGCTCTTTGTCATCTCGACGCTATCCGTGATGGTTAAGCAAAATCAATAATACATTGCATTTCCCCATATGAATAACCGGCATAGGTACTCACATATCAATTAATTTTTGGTTAATGATTAAAAACTATGTGTATTGTTTTGTACACAGAATGTGCATGAAATTTTGTAAATAAAAATAAACGAGGAATAATGTTATATTATAGGTTACTAGATTCAGCTTTTGTCCTTGCTCCGGCCAAAGTAGAAAACGCAGGGAGCATACCAGCGAATTTCAAAGGGCTTTCCAAAGTTACTTAACTTACGTATGTCAACCAGATGACGACAACTCGACAACGTGACAACACCATAAACTGCCAAAGCGGCAACACGTGGTAGCAAGAACGTGACAACCCCACAAAATTAACTGTTATTTTGTCGCCCTAGTTTTATCGGTTTTCTGTGGCACTTTGACGGGTTGTCGCGTTGTTACTTTGAAGCGGTATTTTGTTGGGTTGTCGATTTGCCACGTTGGCACTGTTGCTTTTTTCGCCGTGGCAATGCGACAACGCGACGTAGCAGAAATCAGCGAAAATACAGGGACGTCTACAATGTACACTGAACTTACATGCTAACAGTTTTAAAAGATTGAACAGATCGGAAAATTTACAGTAACGAAATTAGGACAAAGGAGCTGTATTTGTAATGGATTAAGAGGTCATGTTACACAATGCTTAATTCAGCACTGGTCGGTATCTTAGTTTGCAAAGCTAATACATATTTTCACAAGTGTTAATGTATAGCTATCAGTCACAGTCGTGTTTGCGACTACATTGTAAAGAAACGATGGTATTTTATATATTTAGTGTCTTGACACTTAAGTTCAGTGACTCGAAGATTGAAGATGCCGGGAAAATTCTTGTATTTTATTGCTTACTATCAGAACCATCACCCCTCAAACAAAGTTAAAAGAAACAGCTTAAAATATTCAATTCGAGGAATGCGTAATGTATAAAACACGTTCATTCGTGCAGTGTGTGTGTGTGTGTGTGTGTGTGTGTG
>JAECUM010035012.1:0-16002 GCA_016617855.1 Megalonaias nervosa
GATAGATTATACATGGCGACAAGTAAAGCTGGTGGAGGAAGAACAACCAATCCACGGGAAATCACTGGCAAGTTTTCTCACAATGCCATGTTGGCGACTCGATATTTGGTGAAATGATAAGTAAACAATTATGATCCGCAATGTCTTGCATGGATCGTTACATTTATATTATATGAGATACCATACAAGTTTCATTCTTTAAGAAGGGGAAAAGACAAAAGTTCATACAACTTTACTAAAGTCCTAATTTAAAACGATAGTAGGTAATGTATGACAGTGTGGACAGGGTCGACAAGGGGGGGGGGGGGGAATGGGGCAACCGGGAATATATCCACGGGACCCGGGCCGAACAACACTTTTTAAGTTTGTAAAAGAAACATTTTGTTTGAACAAGGACTAGGACAGGCCCGGGTGTTTCTTACCCCAGGACCCGTGATCGCTCTCTACGGCCCTGAGTGCGGAACATCAATAGTTGCACTTAAAAATGTGTGATCATTTTTGGAAGTCACCCCACCCACAACAACAACAAATAAAAAATAATTACTCGCTGATTAATTTAAATTATTCCTTTATCGTGATCTCGTATATTACATACTACTGAAACACCCCCAATATGTACATGTGATCACTAAGCTCTGCACGAAAAACAAACAACAATAAAGAAGCAACAAGCATTGTGTCATGAGACGACTACAACACCAACTTGAGTCTCAAAGATGTGTTCAAAACTTTCACAGACTATACTACTGAAGTAATGTCATACCTAAGACGAATTAAAATAATGTTGTTGAATTAGATGGAAATGATAATTAAAGGATACAATAGTGGTATTGAACAAGCAGAATAGAAAATAATTGAAACTACATTGTACTAGACGCCACAGTTTTGAGAGACATAATAGAAATATTCAGTGAGTTAACATGGCAACAATCTCTGCATCAAGAAACAATAAACGCGTACTTTATAACATTTTAAAGTACGGTCAAATTTAGCTGAAATACAAAACAGGATTCAGGAGAATGTTGAGTTGCCTATTCCAAACATCTAAAAGACATCATACTGTGTTTCAGGAAAGAAACTGACTTACGGATTACATTCTGAGATGAAAACATGGAGACAAGCATTGTCAACCCTGACAGCAAGCAGTGTCAACCCTGACAGCAAGATGATCAAAACTGTACAGTACATATTTTATGTAGACATACACACAAATTAGTATTCAGCTATATTTGTGTCACATCCCTAAGATTTCATCAACATTACAGAATATACAATGATTCGTCAAATATTGAGATAAAGTTTGCGGGAAGTCAGGTTAGATTTAAAACATTACATCGTGGCTCAGTGTCTAAAGTTACTGTTTCTTTTTCAACTGTTGGAAATGGCAAAATCTGGGATCGATTGAAATTATACAGGTGTATGAAAGGATACAAAAAAATGTTTCAAACTGCTGAAAATTAAAATACCAGTTGAAGATGAATGGGCAGTTGGCGTGTGTTGATCACCCCCAAATAAAATTTGTCAAGCGTAAGGTACGCTCTGAATACTTTCATATCGTTTTAAATGAGTCACTATTAAAAGTATATCATGCGGATAACCTGACGAAGATACTGAAAGAATAGCTGCTTAGATAAATATCAATTAGTAGTGGGAACCAAATAAACAGGACAAAAATTAAAATATGTAGAACTTCGAATTCAAGGAAACGTTAACCGAACTATCTACCTACATGTTGAACAAACAAGCAAGAAACAGATTTCTTTATTGCGGGGTATATATTTATCACTCGGATAATCAGTGAGAATCATACTACGGATTTTGAGATCCAAGCGTATCAAATATGGGACTATGGATACAAATACATCTTCACATGACTAACGTTTCTTTCAAAGTGCGCCTAGGTCTGCAAGAGTAAAAGCAGAAAATGGAGACGGCATAGTTTATGCTTTCACGAATATCGGCAAATAATTAAAACCCGAAAAGACACAGTTTAATCAGTGGAAAATAGTTTTACAACAAAATAGTCAATGATTTGTTTGAAAGGTAAACACGGAGTACTTTCAACCAATGCGAACAAACTATCATCTGTAGTGGAAAGGTTGAACGTGTATCTGAAGACTAGAATGTGGAAATGTTTCACTCCAGTGGAAACCAGAAACCAGAAAAAGTGTTTATGTTTTGCCAAAACTAATTGAAAAATACAATAACACTCCTCAAAAGACATGACTCCTGAAAGCGAGCGATCACATAAAAATAGATCAAAAGTGTGGTATCAGTTATTTAGTAAATACTACAAATGAAACGCTTGAATTCAGAATTGGTGAAGCAGCTAAAATGCAAAACACAAAACAATATTTTCAAATGGGCTACATTTCTAACTACACCGAGAAAATATTTAAAATCACGTAAGTGATAATAGGTGATAAGGTTGTTCACAAATTTGAAACCTTGACGGGAGAGGATACTGAGGATAATTGTTAGGACATCTATGGGCATGGTTTAAGCAAACAATATGACATATTCAGATTTGAAGAGATCAAGAAAATGAAATGCATAATTTATGTACCCATGCAAATGAATAACCACTGGTCTACAGCCAAAATACATTCGAAATAAAGGTGTCAAACTTTACTAATTCTGGGTCACTGAGAACGAAAATGACGCTTAAAGTTGTTGATTGGCTCTAGTTTTACAGATATGATATGGGGCCAGTATATACGACCCTTGACTTAAAATGGCGGAAGATAAGTGAGTTATGAAGGGAAAGGATCTCAATTAAAGCCAGAAATGACTAAAATACATCTTTGATTGGATTTATGAATAAATCCATGACTGAGTTTGGACAGTACTTGCTTTCTAGGCAAAACGATGATATGAATTGCATCATGCTATTATTAGAAGTTATGGATGATGCGATCATAATTAAGCTTACGTGACTCTGCTGAACAAATTGCCCTATATCAGCCCTTGAAATCATACAGTGCCGTGCTCTCTTATTTGTCGGTGTTTCATTTTGCAAAGGGACATATTTATGTTTAGCCAAAGTGAGCAGAGATGCAGCGTACTTGTGAGAACAATGCAGATAACTTCCGCTATGTTTGTGGTGAAGTGACTTTTGCATCACAAAAGCGCAGTATAACCACTATGGTTAAGAAAGTCTATCACTTTTAATTTTTGGCTACAATATTGAAGATCAGGACAACACGTTGACCCCACACATATGCCGCAACACTTGTACAACAAATCTTCGCCAGTGGTTGAACAGGAAATGGAAATCTATGCCTTTTGCTGTGCCAGTGATATGGAGAGGGCCAACAGATCAGTGGACGGTGCATTATCCAAACCTTCCATCAGCTCTACGCCCAGTACCCCCATGGAGAAGGACTGTCGGTTCCTGATGCACCAGAATCATTCTCACTTGAGTCAGACGAGGAAGAGGAAGAGGATGAAACTTCTAGTCCTGAACCATCAATGTTACATGACCCATATTTTCTCCCATCCTCCTCCTCTGAACCACACCTCATTGTCAGGGTACTATCCAAGAGAAAGGCAGAGATGTTGAGCTCCAGGCTACAGCAGTGGAATCTCCTGGCAGGTGATGTTAGGGTTTCCATGTTCCGTGACCGTCAAAATGATCTTGTACCATTCTTCTTCATGGAAGGTGATCTTGTAGCCTGCAACAACATCGACGGTGTGATGGCAGCCCTCAATATCGTTCATGATCCAGATGAGTAGAGACTGTTCATTGATTCATCAAAGACGAGGGTTAAATCTGTTTTGCTGCATAATGGCAATGTTTTGCCATCAATTCCA
Source organism: Megalonaias nervosa (assembly GCA_016617855.1). Taxonomy (NCBI): domain Eukaryota; kingdom Metazoa; phylum Mollusca; class Bivalvia; order Unionida; family Unionidae; genus Megalonaias; species Megalonaias nervosa. Next base: position 3,814 of record JAECUM010035012.1, read on the forward strand.
GTTGATCATGCAGTCCATATGAAGGAAACCTATGAAAATATGATACAATTTTTGAGGTGCATAAACTATAACCAACATCAGCGGAAGCTTTTTGACGATTTGAAGGTTCTTGCTCTCTTGCTTGGTCTGCACACTGGAGACAGAAAGTACTGCTGTTTTCTCTGAGAATGGGATAGTCGTGCGAGAGATTCCCACTACATCAAGAGATATTGGCCACTCCGACAGTCATTGGAGCCTGGGAGGACAAGTGTTCGGCATCCACCACGTGTTGAATCAAGGAAGATTTTGTTACCACCCTTGCACATCAAGCTGGGTCTGATGAAGAACTTTGTCAAGGCCATGGACAAAACACAAGCAGCTTTCAAGAACCTCAGTGGAAAATTTCCAAGGTTAAGTGAAGCTAAGACAAAAGAAGGTGTCTTTGTTGGTCCTCAGATTCGTGAAGTTCTTCGAGATGATGCATTTGACCGTGCACTGCATGGCAAGGAAAAGACGGTATGGAAAGTCTTCAAGTTAGTGTCAGCAAATTTTCTCGGAAACAACAAGGTCGACAACTACAGGTCAAGGCATGCAAAAGTATTGGTTGCAACATGTCACTAAAGATACAATTTTTTACACTCTCATCTAGATTGTTTTCCACCGAACTGAGGAGCAGTGAGCAACTAGCACGGTGAGCGATTTCACCAGGACATTGCAACAATGGAGAAACGCTATCAGGGCAAATGGAGCCCATCAGTGCTTGCAGACTATTGCTGGACAGTGACAAGAGATGCTCCATTTAATGAATACAAGAGACAAGCCAAAAAGCGCCGAGTAGACACTGAATAAGGACTAAACTATGTACTTGCAAATACATAATAGTTTTTTGACTTTTGTTTCATAATAAATTTTACTGATATAAACCTTTTGCTGTTTTTTTTTAAAGTGTTACATAAACAAGACAGGTGAAATATTATCATGTAAAGCAACTATAAACACATGAAAAGACCTAGGTTTACAATATATGATTAAAACTCTACTATCTACACAATATACATAGACGTAAAAGGTACAAACTTAAATATCTTGGAAACAGAAGCCAATCAATTGTTTTAATTGTCATATTTGAATTCAGCTGATCAAAATCCATAATAAATAGCACATTTTATCTCTGATGCAGACGACTTCTAAAAAATTGTAGAACAGTGTAATTTAACAGCTGAGAACCAGCATAAATCATTATTCAGTTAGCATAAATGGTAGAAGTTCATGACGTAGGCAGAGGTGTCAAGCAAGACTTCGAGTTCTCGAAAGATGTTTTGTTGGCTTTAACTGCACTTTTAACATTACTGGCTAAATCATGCCAAGGAATTGGCGCTATATCATTTGCGTATGGACATATCGAGACAGCCTACCCTGGCTAGTCTGGATGGTTATCGAAACCCCGAGCCTTGGATTACGAATCTGACGCTCTAAAATATACGCCGATGTCACCAACAAGACATTCAAACTCTTCTCAAACGGCATTAAGAAACGGCACAGCTGCGAGTCACACAACTGCTCAATCAACTATGCATTTTTCCTGGACAAAATCTTTAGCATGACAAATTTTACAATATCAGCAAAATCATGGATAACAAAGAACTGCCACAGGTTTGACCAACATCAATTGATTTGGGAAGAACATTCTTTTCTTAGAACAGATCTTTCAGCCTCTCATCTAACTTTCTTTTATCTTCAATACCGAAAGTTCCAAATCTTTATCTTCAGTTTCTCTTCAACTTTGTTAGATGCTCAACTAATGATATCATTTTTATCTATTTAATGTTGTTTTCAAACATTTCAAGATCCAGTTGTATGGATTATGCATATTTTGACCGCTGCTTTTACATATGCTTTTAATTGTTTTTCCTTTTCTGTGTAATTTTTCTTTAAAAGATGTTCTCCGCTTTTCTTGATAATCATCGATTATAGTTTCTGCTTCTCTCTTATGTGAAAAGGAAATAAATCATTTGTTCTGGCGTCTTTATTTCCTCGAGTACTCACATGCGTTGTCTGATAGCAACCGATGACTCAGTTGGATATTCACTGACAACATCGCTAAGCAATTAACGTTCCAAAGATTCTTCCGTTTTTTTCTGTGACTATATGAATATTTAATTTATCTTGAAATTTATTTGTTATGGTGGAAGTAGAAACAACTTGAATAATTAGAGCAGTCGGAATTTCCGAAGGATCTAGTTTAAGTCCTTTCGATCTAATTATAATGTTATAACGGCATGGTATTAAGAGCGCATATTATTTTCGGCACATTTTGTAATATTTCTATATTATAATGATCATCGACTTTGTTTTTTAAATTTCTGATCTTTAATACAACCGATCACCCGTATCAATTGAACACAAATTCAAGTGATCTTTAATACAACACGATAACGCATAACGCATCATTACAATTTCAAGTGATCTTTAAGTGATCTTTAATACAACACGATAACGCATCATTACAAATTCAAGTGATCTTTAATACAACACGATAACGCATCATTACAAATTCAAGTGATCTTAAATACAACACGATAACGCATCATTAAAAATTCAAGTGATCTTTAATACAACACGATAACGCATCATTACAATTTCAAGTGATCTTTAATACAACACGATAACGCATCATTACAAATTCAAGTGATCTTTAATACAACACGATAACGCATCATTACAATTTCAAGTGATCTTTAATACAACACGATAACGCATTATTACATATTCAAGTGATCTTTAATACAACACGATAATGCATCATTACAATTTCAAGTGATCTTAAATACAACACGATAACGCGTCTTTACAATTTCAAGTGATCTTTAATACAACACGATAACGCATCATTATAATTTCAAGTGATCTTTAATACAACACGACAACGCATCATTACAATTTCAAGTGATCTTTAATACAACACGATAACGCATCATTACATATTCAAGTGATCTTTAATACAACACGATAACGCATCATTACAATTTCAAGTGATCTTTAATACAACACGATAACGCATTATTATATTCAAGTGACCTTTAATACAACACGATAACGCATCATTACATATTCAAGTGATCTTTAATACAACACGATAACGCATCATTACAAATTCAAGTGATCTTTAATACAACACGATAACGCATCATTACAGTTTCAAGTAATCTTTAATACAACACGATAACGCATCATTACATATTCAAGTGATCTTTAATACAACACGATAACGCGTCTTTACAATTTCAAGTGATCTTTAATACAACACGATAACGCATCATTACATATTCAAGTGATCTTTAATACAACACGATAACGCATCATTACAATTTCAAGTGATCTTTAATACAACACGATAACGCATTATTACATATTCAAGTGACCTTTAATACAACACGATAACGCATCATTACAAATTCAAGTGATCTTTAATACAACACGATAACGCATCATTACAGTTTCAAGTAATCTTTAATACAACACGATAACGCATCATTACATATTCAAGTGATCTTTAATACAACACGATAACGCATCATTACAAATTCAAGTGATCTTTAATACAACACGATAACGCATCATTACAGTTTCAAGTAATCTTTAATACAACACGATAACGTATCATTACATATTCAAGTGATCTTTAATACAACAAGATAACGCATCATTACAATTTCAAGTAATCTTTAATACAACACGATAACGCATCATTAAAAATTCAAGTGATCTTTAATACAACACGATAACGCATCATTACAGTTTCAAGTAATCTTTAATACAACACGATAACGCATCATTACATATTCAAGTGATCTTTAATACAACACGATAACGCGTCTTTACAATTTCAAGTGATCTTTAATACAACACGATAACGCATCATTAAAAATTCAAGTGATCTTTAATACAACACGATAACGCATCATTACAATTTCAAGTGATCTTTAATACAACACGATAACGCATCATTACAAATTCAAGTGATCTTTAATACAACACGATAACGCATCATTACAATTTCAAGTGATCTTTAATACAACACGATAACGCATCATTACATATTCAAGTGATCTTTAATACAACACGATAACGCATCATTACAATTTCAAGTGATCTTTAATACAACACGATAACGCATCATTACAATTTCAAGTGATCTTTAATACAACACGATAACGCATCATTACAATTTCAAGTGATCTTTAATATAACACGATAACGCATCATTACAATTTCAAGATTTATTATACGAATCATTCCTCAAAAATTCTGATCTAACATTGTAGCCATTATTTCTATATAGTACCTCCAATACAACTTGCTTTTCTTTTCAATATGTTCTGTGGTATCAACACTTAACGACATGATTTAATTTTATCATTAAATCCATTAGAAAGATTTTCCTTTAAAACCATTTTATAGATATACAAGATCATCAGTTCCTTTGTTTAGTCAGTCGCAGATATACCATCCACGGTTCATCAGATTCATAGTCAGGTCATCAAACTCTTTCAGGTCAAACTTTTTGCCACCTGTATCACTTTTTTGTCATTTTAATAGTAAAGAAAATGGGGAAAGTCATATTTGGAAAAATAATTTGGATTTATACAAGATGAAGATAGTTCTATATCTTGACAGACAGATAGTCTATAAAAGCTTTACACAAATCCCGTTGGAAAAAACGAGTGATAAACGAGTCACAAGGACGTATGAATTATTTTGTCCATACCAGTCTCTTGCTCGTTTCAGATGTTTTAATTTACACTGCGACACCATTGACAAATGCAAAATTCTACCGATTGACAACTTGAATATTTTATAACATGAACTGAAAGATAACTCCATTACATCGAAAGGAATTTGATATTTCACTGGATATTTGTCATTTAAGCTAGACTTTACTCGATCTGCGTTTAATACTGGGTTTAATAATGTGCAACTGTGCATTTGTCAAGACGACAATAGAAGGGAAAGTGGGAATAAAAAGTTATGAAAGATAAATGAAAATTAAAAACTGCAGTTATGTTTTTGTTATTGATGTATTGATATTTTTAGCCAAAATAATTCAGATAAGAAGTATCTTGTTATAGTGAAATAGTTAGTTAGTTACGATTCTATGGTCTTTAAGTAGTAAAAAGAGCGAAAATCAACAAGTTTTGTAATATTTAACAAATAATTATTTTCCTATAATACGAATTGAAAAAAGAACACTGTATTTTGAAGTAAATCCCAAATAATCCTAAAAGTTCTATCGTAGGTCCAAATGTATGAGTTCCGAATTAATTCCATTGGTGTTTCAAATAAGTTCCAAATTTGAATGTGTTGATGTGCCCGTAGTCTCGAATGTTCTAATGTGCCAATGGCCTCGAACGTGGCTATGTATTAAGAGTCTTTTGATGTTTCACAATAATATAATCCAACATATCCTTGATTAAATTCAGCATAATTCCACATTAATGATTTAGTCCAAGAAGTAATTGCAGTGAATAATAATTTGAATAAATAAATCCACCAAATTAAAAGCTGAATACAACAATAAGACTGATTATGTTTCGGATGTTAAGGCAAGAAGGAATAATTCTTAAATAAACAAGTTTACACACCCCATCCACTTCATCTATGTCGCAATTACCATCTCTGGAAATATTCTGGTAACTTAATGGAAAATTTCATTTATAGAACATTCAAAGGTCAGAATTAAGAACATATATTTAACACACACTTGAAGTAAATATGTTTGCAATTAAGACTGATCTGAATATTTAATCTATAATCATTGAGAAATATTGGTTATGTGTTATGTATCTTTCACAATAAATGCCACAGGTGTTATGTATATTTAATTTGTTTTGTTTGTTTGTTAGTTTTTTTTAAAAAATTTATTTTACTTCATTATATGCTATTGTTACGTAACATTGTTGTACTTAACCTTGTCCAGAAATTAAGTTTTTTCTTCTACTTGACCTTAATTGTCGATTTTTTTTATTCTGTAAACAACTAATACATAGCTAAAGTATTCTCTGTGTGTATGGGTTTAATATCAGGATCATTATTAATAGAAGTAAATATGTTTATTTGGGTCTAGGTCTAGGTTATTGGAATTCTCCTACAATTTACCTGGTGTACCTGACAGAGTCCAGGTGATATATTATACTTTTAGTAACAGCCTTTCTAATAATAACCAACTTTTTATTTTGTAAACTTCGAGAACATTCTACAAGATTATTTTCCATCAGGTAATGGGTTTTTTATAGAAAATTTAATTGTGATCTGAGGTCAAGTAAAGGACTATATAAACTTTTCCCTAAAAATAGTATTCATTCGTGTTTAAGATCTAGCAGAATCAATTTGTATTATTGTTGTGGCCAGTAGTTCATTTGGGCTAGAATTTATTTATTCAAATTCTTTAAATCAGTGATTATTTTCTCTGGAAATACAGAGTGCTCATTACAAAATAATATTCTTGGACAGAGACTTTCACTGGATTTATAGTGAATTCCAACCTGGAATTATTACTGTATTGTCAACAAAAGACTGTTGGTGCCACAACACAATATAGGCTGCCACAAAACCTTTAGCATTGGACTTAATTTGGATTTCTGCGAAAGTTTATTCATAACTTTAAATTATTAGGACTTGTGTCTGTAATTCTAATATTAGTTTTGGGATTTGATTCGCAATACAGTAAGTTGTGGGAGTTTTGTTTTCATTTTCACTTTGTATTCTAGGGAAATAAATGATTTGTTGAATTTTACAAAGCTTGTTGCTTTTCACTCTTTTATGTTCCTTTTCTAAGAACATAAGAGACTCGTAACACAGGTCAGGTAGACCACTGACTTGCTTTTGGACCATGTTTACTATGCAAATACCGTAAGAGACAAGTGAAAGAGCAAAACAATAAATTCAAGAATTTACATAAATTATTATACTAATAATTCGGTCACTACAAAAACGTGACATGAAGTACAGAACAGGGAACGATCTACACAATTTTTAAATTTTCAGGCAGGTATGTAAATAGTTTCAGCTGGTGCGGGCATTTCAACAGCTGAATTGTGTTCTTCTTAAATACTAACTGGTATAGTTCAATTAATAATAACATCATGTAACAAAGTACTTATATGAATTATATCAAAGTCTTTGGTTAAACAGATCATACATAAAATGGTTTTTGAAACATAATGAAACCGTGGCGTTAGCCATTGCTAAATTGAACAGTGTGCCGACGACGGGACGAGCAATGTGTGCACGGATTAACGTGATAAGCGATGACGAGTCAAATTGCACAGTTAAAGAGTACAGTGAGTCAGGAAAAAGAAAGACAAGAATTGTAAGGAAACACCGATCAGTGAATGGATATTCGCTGGTGAATGTTCGTTTTAATCAAGGCTTTTGGATACGACCGCTGTGCTAGAGAAACATACACCAACTGAAACTGCTTATATGCTTGTCTCCAACCATTTAAAACCTTTAATATAGTTCTGTATTTCGTTATCATACATTTGTCGTATTTTACCTCCTAGACCAAATTATATTTTATATCTCTTATGTCTAGAATATATGGTTTTGCCGTTTCACTCGTCTCATACGACGTTTACCTAGCAAACAAAGCAAAATATACCCAATATATAATAATTTTGCCAGGTAAAAGCTCATTCGCTATAAAGCACTCTATTATGAAGTGGACAATTTAAACTGAAGTGATCAGCTTGAAAACTTCAACTGCAAACTACAATAGCTTTTTCAAAAGCATGCTGTATTCAAAAGTAATGACAGAGCTTATTGTCTCGTGATGAGTTGTGCTGATATCATTTTTTTTTTATTTAGCTACACGTGTTGTTATTCATGTAGTGACCACGTTAGTAATATATACTTGATTTAAAACGCGAGTGTCATATCTTAACAAGTTTGTTAGATAAAAGTCCATTTGCCATTAGGTAGGAAGTTGTGAAACGACTGAGAGTACAGAGGACAATTATCCTTGCAATTTCTTTAACGTACACTGTAGATGCTGGATCAATTGTAAACTTCAAATGTTCGTTTTCTTTTCAAAGCATACTGCATGAAACTTTAAGAAAAGATATAAGTGTTGCGTGGGAAATTATGTTCATAATGTTTTGTTTCCTTCGCTCAACTTTATTTATCAGGCGAAAAATTACCCATTGAAGAAGACTGTCACATTTCTAGTAGTGTTAAAATATATATGGCTGGATTCTTCCCTTGTGCTTGTACTTCCCTTCTTCCCTTGTGCTTTGGTTGATTGCTCATTTTTATTTTCAACATCTTTTATAAACGTCTACTAGAGCGCAGAAGCAAACGTAACATTTTGAATAAATAAACAAAATTTCCAAAACAGTTACACCTATCAAATAGTAAATTATGTTTCATTTATTTCGTGTTGATTTCACTTCCGTTTTGTTACCACTTCAAACGTTCAGCACTAGCGCCTTTAAATGTCTGTTATGCGTCTTTTGAACATCAGATAATCTAGTAGAATTAATAGATTAACTTTCCAACTAAACAGCTAGTCTAGCCTTAGAGGTACAAGGTATGCTGAACTCACTGAATATTTGTATCACCTCTCTGAAAACGGTCGAGTTGATCACAATATAGCTTTGTTCCTTCGATTTGCTGTTCAATGAAATTTCAATTAATTTGTCTTATGTTTTCGATGCACCACAGTTTTATCATTGTATCCACTCCATTTAAGGTACTAGCAAGATTTCAAGATATTGATATTGTGCGTTTTGTAGTAATGCATCTGTCGATTGTAGACTACATTTACGAAATTTTGGTAGTAATCAAAGTATGCCAGGTGTGTGTGTGTGTGTGTGTGTGTGTGTGTGTGTGTGTGTGTGTGTGTGTGTGTGTGTTGCTGAATTCATGCAGTAGTCGATAGCATTGTGACAGTAGTAATTTTAAATAGCACGATCATAGAGTAGAAGCCTAACTGGAGTCCTGGATTTTGAATTAAGTTGTTGTTGTTGTTGTTGTTGTTGTAGGGATTAACGCCATTTTCAGCACAAGATAGGCTGTACATGGCGGTCAGTATAAATAGTGGCGGAAGAACCCGGGAAATCCCCGAAAAGAACTAACGACCCACATACCCACATTGGCCGAACCCGAGACTCGAACCCACGCAGACAGAGGTGAGATGGCAGTGATCCGTAACGGGAATTTGAATTAAACAATGCATGGATGAATTGATCGATGGATGAAAGGTCGTCCAAAATCTATGAGAAATAAAAAATATCTGTATGATTTGTCGGTACAATTAACAATTTATAGCACTGTGAGTAGTAGACTAATAGGCTGATCTTTGACCAGAGACCCAACTCCCCCTAGTAAAACACTTTTTATGTATCCGATAAATTAGACATTTTGTGTACCTGATTGTTTTGGGGGAGTTAGGTCAATGATCCAAAGCCAGCCTATTAGTCTACTACTGAAATATTTTAAAGTTTAGACAAAATTTCATATTGAACAATGAAATATTATATAATATGGGCTATCCGTCAACGTCAATAAGACATGTCGGATTTGATCTAACAAACAGATTTTGTAAGAGATTTGATTCAATAAAATCAACCTCATGCTATACTGGCATAAAACCTAAAATAATAAGCGACTGTATTAAAAAAGTTGGTTATCATATATCACCAAAATATGGGTCAGTATGGTTATTCGCAACTGAAAATTATGGTTGGTCAGATGATTTAATGACATTTATTGACAACATGGTTGATATTTTATTTGATAATGATATAAGTCAAAAATAAACATCTACTGTTGTGACCATATTTTCTGATAATTTTTTTTCATACCTGCCGACTCTCATTGGTAGGATATCAGTTAACATACTGTCAATAATACGAAACTCACGTATTAAATCGTCCATATCATATTTTACGCCTCGCAAATAAGATCGTATTTGATCAAGTAATTTTTTGTAAGTGATACTTGCTGTTTTACAAGCATTATTTTTTTGTTTCAAGTTTAGGTTCAATTTTTTTCACAAATGTTGAAAGTGAGACACCGACGCCAGATATTATTAATAAAAATGGATTTAATAATACTCCACTTGAGATTATACCAGAGCCAGTCATTAAGAATGGCAAATATGATATTACTTGAAGTATTCTACGGTAGTATTTATAACATTCTTTTACACACCAAAGGTTTTTGTGATAAAATTTGTAATATTGTACTAGTGCGTCAACATCTTGTTTTGGAATTTCTTCTGAAATGTGGTTGAAATCGATGATATGTTTTTTCATTATACAATTTTTTATATAAAAACAAAAGTTCTAGTACCAGCAACTGAATCAAGAAACTCGCGGAACTTATTATTATTCGGATCAGCTATAAAAATTCTGTATTTGTCATGAACATCTGACGAAGTATCCTTATATCGTTCATCTGTTAGTACCTCATTTTTCTTTAACCAAGCGTATGAGTCAAAAGTATTTCCTACTTCATCTTTATACAAATCTGTTTCATTCACTAAATTACTGTAATCGCTTTCTGTTTTATCAATATAACCTAATACCAAAACTTACTTGATCTAACGTGTAATTTTTTAAAACAAGATGTTGTCTGATAATTGCATATGCGACCACGAAATTTGCTAGCATTAATTTTTTGAGAGATTTTAATTCAATTGTTATCAGACGAATAGCAGAAGCTACTTTTAACATTAATTTTTCATATGGTTTTGTGAGTATTTTCTCGATTTCATTGTAATAATTTCGTAATAACAATTGTCTAGAGCGCTGGATTGATGGAAATACAATATCATCTTCGTCACTTATGTCGTAATAAGAATTAATTTTAAATTCCAAATTTGTTTGATCGACTTTATCAAAAAACTTTTCTCGCTCAATATCATTAAGATCACTAATTTCATCGTTAAATTCTTGATTATTTTTAGAGACTTATCAACAATAATGGACTCAAATTCTGGGTCTTTTTTACGTATCATTGGAAAAATTGCGTTTGAGTACGCTTTAATAAGTAACTCTATGTCTGGTGTCATAGTAACGATTTTAATTAAGGTTTCTTTATCGTGGTAGTACATGCTGAGATGCTTAAAAATGTTTCGTTTTGAAAAACTACTATATAACTTCCTGTTTCTTTTTATTCCTATTATCCTAGATTCTGATAGTTTGTCGAGACGATCATAGGTATCGTTCATTTTTTTTCCACCTGCGTTACTTGTGCTTTTATAAACCTGATAGCATTATCAAATTCATACTTCCAGAATCAACCTCGAGCAATATTTTTTTAAACAGGATTTCAACTTGTTTTTGTTCTTCCAGACAATCATCAGGATGACAGTATCCGCTTATAATATCAAAGTTTCCTACTGCTTCTCTAAGTTGTGGTCTTTGCATACGTATAACACGGGCAAAATTTTTTTCTCCTTTTAACAATGGAGAATTTATCATTGTAATTTTAAAATTTTTCATAGCATTTATCGCACTTGCCGCTAATGATACGTCCCTAACATATTTTTCTGGATTAAAAATATTATCATAGAATTCCCTCGTAACAGTTATAATTGGTGGTTCTGTCATTATTTTATAGCATTCGATTAAATTTGATCACAATGATCATACCTGATCTTCGAGTGTATATATTTGAAATGCTGTTAGTCCTGTAAATGGATGTTCAGCAGCAAAAACATTAACTCGAAAATATAAGTACTTGTTGACAATATTTTCTACTGGAATTGTAAAATATTGTACTGTTGAAATATAAGTGTCTGTTGTACTATATAATGTTGTCCAATCGATGTCATTGTTTGATCCTTCCAATTGCCAATTAAAAATTCAGCAAACACTAGAGTTTAATCTGCCGCGCAAATGAAATTGCCAAATAGCAACCGCGGTAGGACATTTAATTTTGATCCAAAAATGTTCAACTTCTCCGTTGGTCGTCCACTAATGTCTATCAGAGAAAGCGTAATAAGGATAATTTTCAGGATAATATGCTGATGCGCTTACCTCAAACCCGGCTCGGTTGTCAGTTGCTTTATAAAGTGTTGGAATATACCCAACATTTTTTTAGTTCGTTTTATACCACTAGAGAGACTATTAACATAAGCTTTATTTGTCAGATCATTAAGGTTAACTGGAACATATGTCGTAGTTATTTTTTTGTCTCTCATGT
>JAECUM010035013.1:0-14787 GCA_016617855.1 Megalonaias nervosa
TATATATATACACGCGTATTTTCTGCAGAAATACTTAGCCACTGAAGGAATCTTTTGTCTGTCGACGATCTCCACTTAAATATCTTCAGTATTTAATTGAATAATTTCGTTGAAGATTATGTGTTGATTGAAAAACCGTTTCTTCGATAACGTTTACTGCAACCAAAAATCAGAATCTTACCATTAAAACGAACGAAGAGTCGGAGTTTCCAAGCCTAGGGGATACATTACATCCTGTGGCTTGCTGTAATGTGAGACGCCATGCTGGAAAAAGGCGACCGTGCGCTGATGTCTACGTGTAGGACTCACTGTACTAATTCAGTTCCCATAGTAAACCTATGCAAACACCATGATATTAAAAATTCAATAACTTAAAATTTCTGAGTGCTCATGATCAAACCTATATTTATCAGTATAGATGAAACCTGGATGTTAGCCTCTGTGTAGAGGAAAGGATATGAGCCGCGGCATTTTCTGGACCTGCATATGTTTGAACCATATGCTTTCAATTCCGCACCAAAGATTCAGTTGCTAATTTTAGTAATGAGTGTTCCAAACTCAAGACTGTTGAAGGACTAAAATTCCATCAATAAGATAATGTCTCTATTTCTTTTCACTTACAACTAGGATAAGCTCTCAAAAGATTCTTTTTCCTAAAACATAACTTACCTTATTAACCAATCCTGGCCAGCCAAACCCATATATACTCTATTGCATGTTCCCCCATTTCCAGGCTGGTTCCCATTTTTCCATACAATTAGTACCGTGTGTCCTGTATCGACTGCAGTGTGGTATCAAGTGAAAGTGTGGTGGACTTTATGCAGTATATTTCCACATATTGTTTTTCTAATAGGAGAAGGCTAAAATGAATCGAGACGCAAAAATCTTGATCTGCAGATTACACTGCGTCAAACCTGTGAAAAGTTTTCTGGTTGGCCCAAATGCTCATTTTATTGTTCCTAGGCGTATTACAAGCGATCGTATCATTGGAAAAGATCTGTATAGGTAATCATCTTCTGAAAATTATTGAGAGAGAGAGAGAGAGAGAGAGAGAGAGAGAGAGAGAGAGAGGTGGGGTAAAGGATAAATCGCCTTTCATATGCTTACATGTATTTTAACCCCAAACACGTGTGTTCATTAAACCAATATTTAAAAAGTTTTTAAAAAATTATAATGGACAAATAAGAACAGCTAATATCAAGCAGTTCAAGGCGAGGTATCATACTAGGAGATACAGGGTTATATTTAAAGAGGATATCGTCCCCCATTTACACTTGCAAAGAACTACAGTTTGTTTTCGACGAGTTGTTGTCGATATTACCGACTACATCTATGGATCTGATGACTATATTTTCTCAATGTGGCTTGCATACTATTGCATTTAGAAAATACTCCTCGAATGCACTCTGCTTTTGAACGCACTTTATTTTCGAAATACTTTTTTAAACAACAATCACTGGGTTTTCTTCTTCGTCTATGGATGGTCATATTGACTCAGGATTAGCAATCGCCATTTTAATTTCTTAAATGTCCTCAAGAATAATCCCGCCACAAACTGTGCGATTATCGTCACGTTAACAAGTCCTTGTTTTAAGTGTTATGTCATTTCCGCATAGATAGCAAGGGCAGAAATGTCTGAACCAGTCTCAGTGAGAGTCATACTTTCAAACTGAATATTAGCAAATGTGGAGTTTTAGGTATGGAAGACAAAAAGATAAGTCTATATTGAAAACTCCGAACTTGACATTGACCTTGAAAGACACGTCTTGCACATTCGAACCCACAGCACTAACTTTCGAACAACCCGTACGGTAAAAAAAGAAGTTATATATAGATATATACGAGGTGTATACATTTTCAATAAAAGGAAACGAGGCTTGCGAGTATCCTTTTAAAAAATGTTTTGTATACAACAAGTGGTATATCATTGATACAGCGTACGTATTATACATATATTTTACTTATATCACATACAATACACATATGTGCCCGCCGAACGGAGTTAAGATTGACTACAGGCAACTGTGTATTGATAGACTGAATGAACTCCTCACATCCATGCCGAGTGTGTCCGCAACTAAATGCAGTTCTGTACCTTTTATGTCTATTCAAGATCACTTTTGATAAGTTGATTGTTTTCTTTTTTAGTTTCAATTTTTATTCACTTGTATGAAATGACTATAAGACAAACTTATGGTTTAAACACGAAAGATGTTTTAATGAACAAAGTAGAGCACTAAAAACTCTTGGCTAGGTTCTTGAACACTCAGACTTTCACATATCGGAGTATGGAAATTAGTGTGGAATATAAACTAAGCGAAATGACGAACCAACAAGAGGTATTTTAATATATTTACAGTTGATCTAAGAAGTTATTTTGCTTTAATTAACATTAATACTGACCATAAAATCCTCTCTCTCTCTCTCTCTCTCTCTCTCTCTCTCTCGCAAATCCTCTACGCTTGTCTTTTCATAGATTTTCACTCGTATCATTGATAGTGCAAAAGTATTAAAATACCTTGCCTCGTAGCCAAAACATTTACCGTATAATGTCGACAGGCTATTACAACTTTGTTTCATTGAGATAAATCCCAAGGAGAGCGTACACCGTACACATACCATTACGACGAGCAATATTCTTGTAGGTTACTTGATGTAAGTTCTGTTTCAAGGTTTTGAACCTGCCCAAATTCTTTTTCTCTCTCACTCCAGATTTTTGCGTATTTTGTCCCTTATGCATGAGAGGGGAGGGGGACGGAAAAAAGAAAAGGATTGCATTGAAATTGTGTACCATGTTAAATTCATTTAGAAAACGGGGATTAGTAATGCTTTTTATCGTTATTTTCATACGTCACTAATGATTAATGCGTGAAAATTCATCAATGATATATAGGCATAGAATCGACAACACAGTAGCAAGTATGTTTTCATATGTGTACTATTGCACCATGGCGGATCAGGATTTAATATACCAATAGAACTGGTATATCAAATTGCTTTATACCAACACTTTGATAGCCATGTTATTTTTAATATATATATATGGGGAGGGCCTTTGCCGGGAATAATATTTATCTGAAATAAAATTATATCATTTTTCCAGCATAACTGAAAGAAAGATCAATAAAAAATAAACTTTACAATTTCTTTAATAACTTTAAAAAAATCAATTATTAGCACGAAAGTGAATTTTAAAAAATAACAAGGTGCTCTTGTTTAACCCTAACTTATTCTTTTGATTGCGAGCACTTCACATGAGTATATTTTAAACAGTATTGCAGCAAATATATTGCGGTGAACCAAGTAGTATCTAGACAATGTTTTAAAATATATTTGATAATAACAACAGCAGTCATAATGTTTAACATACATACATACATACATACATACATACATACATACATACATAGGGGGCCCCGAGTGGCCGAGTGGTCTAAAGCGCTCACTGTTACGGATCACTGCCATCTCACCTCTGTCTGCGTGGGTTCGAGTCTCGGGTTCGGCCAATGTGGGTATGTGAGAAAGCTTGCCAGTAGCTTCTCGTGGGTCGGTGGTTCTTTCCGGGGGTTTAGACCGGTTCTTCCTCCACCATTTATACTGGCAGCCATGTATAGCCTATTTTGTGGTGAAAAATGGCGTTAAACCCTACAGCAACAACAGCATACATTAATTACATAGCCAATAAATGAAATATGAAAGTCTCTAACTTATACAGATGACCTGTACTTAGATATATTCACATTTATGTACCTTTCAGTATCTAACAGATATTTCATTAATTATTTCCTGTGTCTATTTTGGATGCACACTACAAGAGTTTACATTCCAAAGAGATATTTATAGAAGAACCTATAAATCATTGAGAACACAAATCATTCAGACGCTATCTGAATGGGTTTAGAAACTGACGAAAATTTTTAGCAAAACTGATATTTAACGAACTAGAAGAACATTCTATACTTGATAGCCATGATTTCAGCCGTCAAAGTTGTATTTCTCTGCCTCAGAAAAGTACTTAATTCGTCACGTGACAAAACTATGAGAAAGTAGGATAATATTTTGATCTTAATACTGTAACAATTAAAATGATATTTCAAACTTTCAAGAATTTTTACGAAGAGCATCTTTACTATACGCTCATTGATAGTTCCTGACTCGACATGGCAAAAATTGATCGACTTTAATTTACCATTTTGTGTCGACTAACGTCGTTATTTTGTGCATCTCATTGAATTAATCGTCGGTAAATTTTCATAACCAGAAATTTACAATATTACTCATCAAGTTTGAGATTAACTGAAAATATACATTTGCCATTTACTGCATTTTCGTCTTTCCCTCTTCAACTATACAGAGCCAGTACGTATTGTCACTTTTGGAAACTATTCCAACAACGTTTTGATAGCTCTTGTGCTATGGAAGGGTTTCCTGTAGTAGATCATGGCATTGGTTGTGACATTACTGACAACACTTAACGTTGTTTTCAAAGGGCAGTGCGTATGGTAACTGCTGAATCATCTCAGAACATATTTCTACAAGGGCTTGAAACGTAGAGTGAGTGAGTGATACGTATTTTTAACGTAGCTTTTAAAAATTGTTCAGTGATATCGCTGCGATGTCTGCAATGTGACAGAGATGTGTAGCATTATGTCCCACCCAGTCACATTATCCTGACACCAGACTGACCAGCTGGCCGACCAGTCCCAGCACAAACCTCTTAATGGTGAGAGCCAATCGAGGCAGCTATTAGTACTATTTTTATAAGTCTGTGGTATGACTCGGCATGGGTTCGAACCCCCTACCTGCCGCATCCCAGACGGACTCTCTAACCACTTAGGTCATCGGCCTCCAACATCCGCGGCGGACGCTCTAACCACTTAGGCCATCGGAGCGGTCACCTGAAACATGGTTGGAGAGAGTTGCAATAATTATATTTTGTCATTTTCCACGTTAAAGAGACAACTGTCCATTCCATGCACCCTGGATAGTCTAATGTATATTTCCATCCTTCTAGATGAGTGATTATATGGCAGAGAATAGTTTCGTAAATTGGTCCCTGTCAAATTTCTTAAGGCTATGGTTTGACTTTTTTTCAGCTTTTATTGTTTACTAATTAAATATAAGGATATTTTTGTGAACTAGGTGTTTTGGGCTTGAGCTGTTCTTAAAAGTGATGTGAGGCATATAAACCTCCCCACAGTTACTCTGCTAGCCGCCCCCCCCCCCTCCCGGCCCTCGCAGTACACAGTTGGGTTCAGGGCAAGTAGAATATCTCAGAAACGGTTTGGATTGCATCTATTTTAATTAGATCAGCCTGATTAGTGCACAGTGTTTTGCAGAATTATCACCAAGGAATAAGATTTGTGTCTGCGCTGTGAGTAGCACATGATGTCAAAAATTACCTTTGGAGGTTACAAATATAGGTATAAATTTGGGGTTGTGGTGCATAAACTTCTTTTGCTATGAACTGCTGTTGTCTTCTCTAGTCAAATGAATAGTATTGTTATGCTGTGCTTTAATATAGCTATCCCAAAATAGGAACCTTTTGACTTCACTTGTGCATTTATTTTTACGATTTTTTAAAAAAATATTAGGCCGGTGAATGTGGCATTAAATTTGTGCATGAAAACTGTCTCTTTCATCTTTATAGGTTGGTACAAACCCGCAGGGGTGATTTCCCTTCAACCGTCAAGCGCTAGTGTCGTCCGTGTTGTAATCTGAATGGTATGATAAACGAGGTCTAGCAAGAAACTGTCGCGCTTGATTTTCTTAGGTGTGTTTTGCAAAAGAAGAATAGCCGTAATCGAAAATTCGGGTAAATGAACGATTATGTCTACGGTCCTTAGCACTCGCTGTGCTTATGAAGGTAATTGGAAATACGTCAGTTCGGTTTGCTGCAAGAAAAAAAAAAATAAATCTTTTCCTGAAAATTGTGTTGCTTCATGGCTAAAGAAGTAGAAGCGAACTGAATACTTCTAGTCTATCAATTTCTTGGACAATTTGCTGGACTGCTTTAGAAATACTTCGATTTGTAGCATACACTGATTATATTATACCTCATAGCTGAAAAATCGATCCATAACTGGTTTTCTTGAAAGACGTCATGCAATATTGAACCGGTAAACATCAGGTCTATTCTTGAAAATAATGCCTCTATTAAATTGACATAGAATATATTTGCATGGAATATAAATCTGCGCTCACTTGAAATGGGAAATAATTCTAGTAAGTGCAGGCACTGTGCCAAAATGAGAGAGAGAGAGAGAGAGAGAGAGAGAGTTTTCAAACGTTTTCACAGCAAATGATAGGTGCATTTAGTACCAAATATCCGCTGTTTTTCTCCAAGTTATTGAGGAGACAGTGTACGTTTTAAGGCTTGAGTTGTTTTTAACATGAGTATGCCACTTGACCAAGTGTACATGTCTAATAAGAAAAATGCTATATCTATACTTTTTTCTTCTGTTACTCTGTCTGTCTATCTGTCTATCTCTCTATATATATATATATATATATATATATATATATATATATATATATATATATATATATATATATATATTGGGTCCTCGTTAAATCAGGACACCTAGGTTCTCAGTGAATATGTCCTGATTAACGAGTTTTTCCGGATGATTAAATCATGCACATATTTGTTTTAAAAAGTCATAATACCGTATACATGTACAAGGAATTACTAGCTGCAAATGTACTGTATATTTATTAATGATTGAAATAAATTATTGAACACATGCACATCTATTGACCTGTATTCATTTCATTTAATTATATGCACTTGTACATACACTTAATTATATGCACTTGTACATACACTTAATTATATGCACTTGAACATACACTTAGTTATATGCACTTGTCCATGCACTTAATAATATGCACTTGTACATGCACGAAAATATATATAAGTTTAAACAATTAACACATCGGCAGGTACGGAGAACCATTGTTCCTGTTTTTTTATTATGTCCGAAATTGTCTATTTGCTAATGTCTAAGGATGAGTCCAGATATAATATGCTGGCGGATTTCTTGACTGGTCGCTTGTGTGTGATCTTCTTTGTCCTGGCTAATCTTCTTTTTTTAAACTAGGCAGTGTCTCTACTCTTTTACATTTGCTTCATGTTGTCGCCATAATAATACAAAAGGTTCACCGAGTGCAGACTGATATTTCGCAATTAAATGCAATCATTTTTTTTTTTTAATTCATATTTTACAATTACTATAGCTGCTAGTAAGCAGACAATTGATGTCGCGTTTGATTCTGAAATGAAGACCTGTACTGTGCAGAGTTTAAATCAATCAACTGTATTTGTGCAGCCATAAACAAACTGAATTTTACCTATAAACAATATAAAGGCTTAATGACACTTAATTTGTTAACGATATGTTAAGTGCAAAGTGTGGACGATTTGATCCCTGTGTGGTTATTTAATTATTAACACCCCAGTCGGCGAGTAACGAACACAGACAGCTGGTTTTCCAACATTATAACGTGATTAATTTATAACTTTAACATGCCGCAAGAATTTGACCAGTCAGAGACTGATAATTTGAACCCCTCCAAATCTATGCTATGCAAGTAACAATATTTTCATGCATGATTCTTCGAATTTCCTTATTTTTGGACAGATTATTTCAGGATTATCGAGTCAAGTTTAATGGTAATTTTATACTTTGGTTCCCGATTTCGATTTACGGATTAGAAACGCGGATTACTGAATTAACTGAGCAAATTAACATTTGGGTTGCCGTTCCCGCTAAACTTTTCCGGCTAGCGAGGATTCCAATATATATATATATATATATATATATATATATATATATATATATATATATATATATATATATATATATATATATTACATTCATCTCCAATATCAATTATTTACTTATTGTTACATGGCAAAGTAGCTTTATTTTAGGAACGTTGGAAAGAGTTGAACTCGGCAACAACGTTTTTTTTCGGATGTACAGAATCAAGAAGATTAATTTTTAACTAAACATGCACGAGTTGCTTATACTGACGCGCTTTAGGAATGCAATTTGGTAAGCGCGCTAGTTAATCTCGTTTCCATGGTAACTATTTGATATGTACCTAACCTACTTTCATAATACACTATAAACACAGCTTGGTTCCTTGCAAAACTACTTGTGTTTGGGGAAATAATTTTATGTAGACTATGTTAAATCATTTATGAAAATATCGTAGAGATATCCGATCAGATCAAACGCTACATAGAGATATTGTAATTATTCTAGTGACGGATCAGATGAATTGCTTGAATTATTTACTGTATTGTTTATGTAATTTTGTATCCATAAATATCCATTAGTTTGAGCCTCAACTCCACTAACGTGAACGTGTGTAAGCTTGACAGTAGCTTCCCGTGAGTCAGTGGTTCTTCTTAGGGTTTTCCCGGGGTCTTCCTCCACAAAATATATCGGCCACCACGTATATTCTGTCAAGTGTTTGAAAATGGCGTTAAGCTCACAAAAAACAAAAACATGAAAACAACAAAAAGTGAGAGATATATAATGGAGTGCGCTTTTGATCACACGGCCACCAGAGACCACCCCCACCCCGAGAAAAAAAAAAACAAACAAAGTAACACCACTAGGACACACGGTACTAATTGTATGGAAAAATGGGAACCAGCCTGGAAATGGGTGAATATACAATAGAGTATATATGGGTTTGGCTGGCCAGGATTGGTTAATAATGTAAGTTATGTTTTAGAAAAAAGAATGTTTTGAGAGCTTATCCTAGTTGTAAGTGAAAAAAGTAGAGACATTATTTTATTGATGGAATTTCAGTCCTTTAACAGTCTTGAGTTTGGAACACTCATTACTAAAATTAGCACCTGACTCTTTGGTGCGGAATTGAAAGCACGTGTTTCAAATACATGCAGGTCCAGAAAATGCCGCGGCTCATATCCTTTCCTCTACACAGAGGCTAACATCCAGGTTTCATCTATACTGATAAATATAGGTTTGATCATGAGCACTCAGAAATTTTAAGTTATTGAATTTTTAATTTCATGGTGTTTGCATAGGTTTACTATGGGAACTGAATTAGTACCGTGAGTCCACTAGTATTCCTGCGCAATGTATTTTATGGACAGATTTAATACCAAGTTCGAAAATATTCACCCAGTGGTTTATGGACAGGACTGACTGTTCTGTCGAGGGTATTTTCATAGCAATGGTCCAGTCACAGACGGAATGTGGCAGTGGGAGCGTGTAGGTGTAGCTGGGGCTGGTTTTGTGTCCCCAAACGTTAAATTTCCTTTATGACGCCATTTTTGTTATTTGTTTTCAATTTACCGATTAATCTACTCGTTCAACTGTAAATTATGGACACTGTTTTGATAGCACCAATTAAATTTTGTCAGGTGCAAGTCGGTCATTAAACACCTATAGATCGTTTACATAATTTATGAACTGTGAGGGACGCACGTAGCTGAAATGATACACATGGCTTGACTGGATTATTATCAAGAGTTTATTCATAATCCTGATATAAGCGCAGACGGAAGGACTCCTCAACATACCCCCACCCCACGTAATGGATGTCTGTGTCTGGCGTTTTTGTCAAAGGATTGAGTGTACCAATGCTAATGGTAAAATAGATACAGTTGATATAACATGTTAGCAATATTATGCAAGTAAATATATATGTGCTAAAAAAGCGCATGAGATATCATTAAGAACTCAGATTTACCATTGCGTAATTATATGATTCTTACGGAGAAAGCATAGTGTTCAAATCACCCTGCGTGCATAGCGAAAAAAACTCCGCTGCTGATCTCTCTTTTATTCTAATGTTATTGTTCATTCAACATGCTTAGATGTCCCTCTCCTAATCTTTCTATCTTTTTGTTGCGATACGATTTCTCATGAAGCATGCATGACAGACCCTGATACAAGGCTCATCTATATGCAAGATCCACCCCTACTATATATTTGACGTCATTTGTTCATATTTTATATTATTAATTTTTACAATCAAGCCATAAATAATATCTCAGCCTGTGTATAAATAAATATTCACGTTTTCTTTGTGTATACAAATTCCGAACATAAAATGATGACGATGTCAAAGATTACGTGAATAAGGCAATATGGTATGATCACTCATGTGTACATAACGATTATTTTTGTCGTATAATAGACGCATGAAATGCCCGATAACACGAACGTGTGCATAACATTATTTTGCCCTATAAGTGATGAATGAAATACATAATAACACATAACATTTATTTCGTTGTTATCTGATTCACTTTCACGTCACCATTACATTTACAACTGGGAAATTGTATCATTGAAGAAACTTAATTTTCTAAAAGACTATTCAGTCAATTATCTTTCATTTAGCTAGACAACCAAAAGACTATTCAGTCTTTTATCTTTTATTTAGCTAGACTATTCGGTCTATTATCTTTTATTTAGCTAGACAATATTTGGCAGCCATTAACTTGGTTTCACCCACGTACAATCAACAGCAAAACTGATTGTCATTCAGCTTATGTAAGAATGCAATGTAATTAACATGAAACAATTATTCTTGTTATTTTTATCCGGCCTTTCTTATCTGCGTCATTCAGCGGCTGAAAAAAAAAAAAAAAGAGTTATAACATGGCAACACAATCACCTTTATGTTGGAATACGTATATTTATAACTTTCAAACTCAAATGGCACTTGAGGTTTTCTTAATGTGAACGGAAATGACGTGCGTTGTTGAGGATAAGAAGCTTAATCAGCTCACCATATCTTGGCGACAGTATGAAAGTAGAGGTAAAATCTACTTAGTAGCTGATCAATTAGTAGCTGTCCCGTAACTCTGCCAACCGCTATCGCCATCAATGGAAACACCTTTGTCCTTTTCCTAGATGTGTCTGAATAACATCTGTATCTAGCTTGAAAAGGAAAAGTAGAGGACTTCCTGTTGCTTACACTCCTTCAATTCTTCAAGAATAGAAGAATATTGTGCAGTTGGTTGTCATGACTTTATTCAGCTTCAACAATATATTGCCTTATAATAAATAATCTAAAGAAAGGATATAGCACAAATCGAAAACTTTGTTCGTAACCGTATACACTGCATTGATTACTTAATGTTATTTGTGTGACCTTTGGGGCCTCTATCCTGGATATATGTACGCCCTTGTAATATGACAGTTCAAATTCTCACTGGTGTGAAATCTACTAAATATGGTGCAAATGTATTTTTTTACGTGGCGTGTACAAATTATCTTGTTCATATCAAATATACACATTGCATGCACTATATTGCATGCAGTAACTATACCAATATCCCAAGCATATATGGGAATAATCAATTTTTATTTAAACAAATATCGTCCACTGGCTCTTACGCAGTGGTGCACGTGCTAGGTGTGTATGCACTTTCCCGACCCTTCTAGGGGTTCAGTTCATTCTCATCATATAAAAACCAACTCAGTCACCATTAGTTAGGTAACTTGACACATGACCGGAAAGAACTGATATCAGTAATTGTTTATTATTATTGATTATGTTAGTGTAGTCCGAAAGAGTAAGGAAATCAATATTTACCAATGACGATATCGCATATTTTAATGTATGTATCGTTTTGAAAGTCATTAAAATGTTATACCCCTTTAAAGTATAAAATATGAGATATATTAGAATTCAGAATTTGGTTGTGCCTTCGGAAAGATGAGTAACCGCCAATTAGATGCAAAATATTTATAGGGAACGTTTGAGAAATATTGAAGAATAGATGCATGTGTAATTGTTTAAGTAATCGGAATATGCATGTGTAATTGTTTAAGCAATTGGAATATGCACGTGGAATTAGTTAGCATTATAAACCCAGACTAAAGGTTACAAATTCAATTATTCTACTTTCGAAAAATCAACGTGATCTTTTGAATATTGTCAACACAAATAAATAACCCTATAGGTAGTAATTGGACTGTAAAAATTTATCTCCTTGGAAAGACTAGTATGATATGAACTGCCTTCCAAATTCTAGGAAATGCCATTTCACTCAGTTATTTCTTAAATCTGCGTGCAAGACATTTAGCAATTGAAGCTGAAATTCCCATGAGCAATTAAACGATGATTTAAAGACAAGCTTTCGTTCCAAGAGATAGAGACATTGATATTATCATCTCTGAATTGCTTGCACTCAAATACTTCATCAGTAAGATAAATATTTCAAACCTATGCAAAATATTGATTAAAACAGTTCGCTTTTCAGTGTCCTCAGAATGATTTTTTCTTAACCATTTTCATACCTTAATCTCCATGCAACCATTTTAGTTCTATCCCTCTTTCAAATGTACATATGAATACAACCATTCTTGTTCTATCCCTCTTTCTACTGTACATACGAATCATTCTCTCATTCCGGAGATTTTAGTTTAATCCGCAAGTGACACATATATTCTTAAGTTATATCTGACTCAGCAGTTTCAGTATCTACGAACAGTTGGAAATCAAAGACCAAATGAGATCGTTATGCTAATTTTGAATTTAACGTGCGTATGTCAATATATATGTATATATTATGCATGAAGATTCGTATTTTCAAAGATGGCCTATGGATCTGGAATCTTCTCATATTTCACTTTAGATGCACACAAGTGATATACGTTCTCCATATCAGTTTATTGACAGATTAGAAGTATTAATAGATTAGAAGTATTGATAGATTAGAAGTATTGATAACTTAGAAGTATTAATAGATTAGAAGTATTGATAAATTCGAAGTATCAATTAAGCATTTTGGGAATATCTTAATTTCAAATCAATAACCTGATTAGAAATATTTGTAAAATATTGTCAAATTTTTCATTTTCTTCCAGGTTACACATTAAATATTATACTAAAATTGAAAAACAAATTCTTATAAAGTTAAATAATAATAATTTATTTGCAAATCTGTACTCTCAATAGCTAAAGATCATGAAGAAGGGTTCATCTGTTTTCTATGTTTTTTACGAGTCCTTGCTTTTGTAACTTACATATGTTCTACCTATCGCATTGTACAATACTCCACTTCAGGCAATGGCTTTGCAAGATACATTGTACTCTGGAACAACCACACAGGAGCAAATGCAGTCCGACTTGTGAGATATATTCCGATGTTGCTGCTGCTGATCCAGTAAAAAAAAGCAAATTCATTGAATACATGTAACCTCTCTTCAAGGAATCACTACACTAACAGTCAATCACCATATTGCACCCTATTGTGCTACCAAAACAATACTAACATTTCGTCTGTCTCTTTCTCCTTTTTCCCGAAGACTTCCTGTCCAGTGAAGACTATAACTTAAAATCAATAAGAAGCAGAATTAAAGTCTAAACAGAAAATAAAATATTTGGCGTTTGCGTAGGATGACCAATAAAGTACACATGATCAGGCCGGTTCCAGAAATGATACATTCACTACAAATTCCAGAGATCTGATTCAAACAACAGATGTCTCCAGACAATCAAAAAATAGTACATGTTGTTTATTATATTAAAAAAAAATGTGTTCAAGTTAGAGTCTCACATAATTGAGGAAGTTTTAGCGCATCTGAACTTAAAACTAAGGCAGTGGATTGCATTTGAACGATGTAGACAAATAAAAGACATACAAAAGAATCTCAATTAGCTTAGAAATGAGTAAAATACGACCATTAATGAATCAATAGTCCACTTATCTTGAAAGAATTTATTTTTAGTATACCTCTTCTAGCGGCAATCTATAGAAATGGATACTCAGGTATGCTCAATGAATTTTGCTTAAATGTTTTGGAAAGCGGTGGATTTTGGAGAAAAATAAATTCAATTCACCGATGTAGCACTACTTAACATATCTTTGGTCACTTTCTCTAACATGATGTGTTGTGCAGCACACGACTTTGGCATGTCCTGTAGGTTAATCAAATTTAAAGGATGTTACTTCCACCAACCCTTGCCTAGCTCATGGGATTGGATTAAGACTTCTATACACATCTAAAAATATTTCCAACCTATCCTAGTGCATAAAGGTTCACACTGTAGAAGAAGATATGTGAAGAAAATCACGAGGAAGACACGGTCTGAAGAAAAACACGAGAAAGACAGGATCACAAAGTACTTGCTTTTTTCTTCCAAAATCTAACAGTCATAATTGAAATGTACGATCAGTGAATAAGCACATATATCATCAATGATGGCCGGAAATGTAAAACGTTTACTGGATCTCAATGATTCTAGATATTGTATGAATAATTTGTCTGTAATTAGTTTGGATGACTTAACGGTGTGCAGGATGTATTATCTGTACGTACAGATATGGATATCCCCAAAGCAAGGATGATACGTGATTGTTTTTGCCAGACTTAATGTCTTCATGAAAAGGTAGAAATTATAATGTGGCTTGTATTTCTAGACGATTGATTGATCAACAAGGAACGTTGATTTTATAATAAACAGACCGCATTCCCACTGTTATACTGCCGCCTAAGGTTAATTAGTTCCAGTTCCAGTAAGTTAGAGCTAAAAATGATCTCCGGAGTTTCTCAAATGAAAATTACAAAAATTCTAAAGAAGAACTCGCCAGCCTTACTTTGAGGACAATGACTCAAACCGCTACCATTATAGTTATAACACGGAAACATAACAATATGGGTACAGGCATCATCTTCCTCCGACCATTATGTGTCTTACCTATGTTAAAAGCATCAAGCTTCCGATTTCATGTTGTATGTATGTATGTATGTATGTATGTATGTATGTATGTGTGCATGCGTA
>JAECUM010035015.1:0-32089 GCA_016617855.1 Megalonaias nervosa
ATATATATCTGGTGGTAAACGGATTTTGATTCTCTTGACAGTCTGTATTGCTGTGTAGGAACATAATTTTTTTTTTTACATAAACGTAGTTTGGACGAGTTTTAATATATTTAATCATTTGATAGGAGAGGGATATTCAATGTCCTGATCCAGAATAACTAGCTTGCAATAGCCGTGAAACACATACCAAAAATATAAATGTGTATGTATGGTGCAGAACGTCACTTCTTTCTTTCACTGTTTATTTGCATGTATTCATTTAGTCACCTCTCTCCTCGCTTCTTGAGTGATTGCGGTTTCATAGCAAGGAATATTGATCAAATGAATAATCAGGGTATTCGTGACAAGAAATGTGTTAATAAAAAGAATAATTAGGGTATTCATGGCAAGGAATATTGATCAAATAAATAATTAGAGTAGTTATGGCCAGGAATATTGATCAAATGAATAATTAGGGTATTCATGGCAAGAAATATTGATCAAATGAATAATTAGAGTAGTTATGGCAAGGAATATTGATCAAATGAATAATTTAGGTATTCATGGCAAGAAATATTAATACAATGAATCATTGGGGTATTAATGGGAAGGAATATTGATCAAAAAGGAATATTTAGATTATTTAGGGCAGTAAATATTAATAAAATGAATAATTAGGATATCCATGGCAAAGAATATTGATTAAAGGATACGGGAATGAGTTACAAGGAAAATTACACCACTGAAGTAACACTTTTTTTTTATCATTTTGAAAAAACTCAACCTTTCATAACTATTATGACTTTAGCATTACCTGTAGCAATTTGATATTGAATTCTTCCTCTTCGGACACAAGTTTTCGTGCAAATAAAATGGATATTCTGTGATATGCTAATATAGTTTTTTTTCTTGAACGTCATACTTAATTTTAGACTCAGAGTTCAACCTCATATAAAACGACGCATGCTGCACACCAGGAGACTACGGACCCCAACCTGGCAGACTCCGGCAACAATGAACGACTCAACGACGGCCGTGTTTGTTATGGTGTTGGACAATGGGCTGGGTCTAAGGATATGGATGATTGGTGCATGTATTCTTGTTTCCATAGCGATCCATATTGTCCAGAGGAATACTGCGCATGCTCAATACCTGACCCAATTATAATGGGCAGAAATATGGACAAGGTAGGAAGGTGTTTGTTTGCAATTTTACCCGATTTCAAGGGGGGTGGGGGTGGGGTGGCATTTATGTTAAAGAAAATGGTATGGAGTTTTGCTGGAGCATTTGGACGCGTACACCGTTCCTGACAGGCTCTGATACCCTAGATGATGCCTCCAAAACTGAATTTTCTCCTTTGACAGTACTTGCAACGTCTTTTGCAACATTGGAAATGGTACGTTACGATCCTGAGACGAGACTTTGCTTTAAGAAGACCGTTTAGAATGGTAAAGAACGGCACGAAACAATACGATATGGTGCGAAACAATACTCGATCCAAGTGACATCGAAACAATTTGGACGGTAGTAGACTGTTTAGAACATGTATGCGAATTTATGAGGACACGGTTAACTTTGATGGAATTGAATAAAAATAGAAACCGAATTTTTGTACTGGCTAGACACTTTGAAACTTTCCTGAACTGATGCAAAACGGTACGAAGACAAAGAAACCGCTGATAAACAGTAGAAACGGGAATAGTACGATAGGCGATTGAAACGATTAGAAACAAACGGTATGCAACAATGAATGCAAAAGCCGTTAATTTTTATAATAGTCGTGTATATTTTCGCTTTCATTTTGATCATTAGGTTATATATTTTGGTCGATACCAAAAAATAGTACGTGGCACTATATCGGCGCCGTCATAAATTTTGAGTAGCTATGCAATAAAAAATTGGACTCCCTACCATTCTTACTTTTACAATGTCTGTTGCGTGTGCGCAGTGTTCCGGAAGAAAGTACCTCGTGATTAAACTATGTCATGGACCCAGAGTCGCTAATTATCTTGAGTATGGTTGAAAATAAAGAGAAAAAACAAAACAACAAAACAATTTAGATTGTGCTAACTTGAATCAAGTAGATGACATAATTGAAAAACGTTCTTAATTATTCTAAATTCTGCATTTTGTAATGATACTGAAGGCTGCATTAATAATCTTCTATTTTTCTTCTGAATTAATATTTGTTCACAGAATTTCTCGATTACGAATGCAGGTCTAAAACACGATTCATCAACCGAGTGCGGACATAAGGAATGCAGTGACAAGTTCTTGGCTATGGGAAACATGAAAAGGCTTACAAAATTGTTACTTTGCTGTGGATTCTAATAATGCAGTTTTTCGTTTCAGAAAAAGAAATACTGTATTGCAACGATGATAACGACTCCTGAAAAGGACCTAACCGATTGGTGTAATATAGGTTGCAACAACAACCCGCCGTATTGTCCATCAAGCTTATGTCTGTGCGAGTAGATTCGTTTCCTTGTCAACATCCAGTAGATGCAATGGGACGCAGTCATGTGATTATAGCAAGGGTGTATTTTAACCAAAGGATGTCCAAGAAGACTTTTATAAAGTTCAGTAACTATGGAGACTTTACTTTCTTCGCATTTTATTTTGTATTTCGTTTGGAAGGGGCACGAGTGCCTTGGTGGGCTGTTTGAAGTGTTTTAAATAAGTATTGTGCTTTTGTTAAAGTTTGTACAAAAAAGTACGCAATATATTTAATCGTAAATATTTTAGGTGACCAGTAATTTGATTTTTATTAACATTGGATTTTTGTTTTATTTCTGATACGTAGAAACGTGGACTTTTAACATTGATATTGATACATTCAAATAGACCTAGTTCGAGTTATATCTGTATGGTGTTTCTGATAAACAATTATTCTCAAAAGAATGGAGCACAAACGTTTGATTGTACAATGGTGTTGCATTGTAAGGAAGTCTTTTTTATATAAAAAAAAAGTTTGTTGCTGATACCTTCGGTTTCTAGTGTTCTTTTAGATGTTAAGCGTAAAGATTGTTATTTATTTTCTGTAAATAAATAAGCACACAAATTGAATTCCAGTATATGAGTTGCGGATTTTATTTTGCGTGTAACCAGCTTTTTTAAGTTTTGATCAAGAGTTCTAATATAATACTGAAGACGAATTTTAATCTGTTTCAGTTATAATATGTAATTTAAGTTCGTTACATGAACGACAGCTTAAGTGTTTGCTTGAGTTTTTTGACAACAAAAACCCCATTTGTTGAGATTGTTTTCTAGCTGAGATTCATACTGGACTTGTATTGTCTTTTTGTTTTATTTTGAAAACTCAATGTCATTCGAGCCATACATTTCATGTCAAATTATAATAACAAGATGAATAAAATATTTCTGCTGTAGCTATGCTTGTATTACTCAACCTGTTTGTCAGTCACTTTCAAGGGGGCGGACGTTGCGATGCACAGCCTTCGCGAGACTTTATGACAGCATAGATTAGTTTTGTAAAATGAACCGTTCCTGATTCCTTAACAGTGAGAATTCGCTCGAGGTGTGTAGATTATAGGCGCTGATTAATTTGAGATAGGAATAACTATTTACATTGAGTGTCTGGGTTGTATTTTGTATTGCATGGAATATACAAATGCTTACTGGTGAATTATACAAATATGAAACAGGACAAACCATGTAAGTGTGAAGTTTCTTGAGGTATGGTCACTAGATGATCAGAGAAAAATTGAAGTAGTACATTGCGCGTTATCTAACCTTTAAGAACAACTGTCCTGAGTTCCTTGGATCGCATCTATATAACTTTTTCGAGAATTTGTACTTATGGTTAAGTTTAGAAATAAACACGGATAAATACTACCATATGTTTTATCCAGGGGAATTGAAGGCTGGTATAGGATATTGCTTTATAATCGTTAAAATTTAATACTTATTTAATACTAATTGGTTTAATTTTAATGTTGCAACAAGTATATTGCTTCATAATCGTTAAAACTTAATATTTATTTAATACTAATTGGTCTAATTTTAAAAACTATCGTTAATTGGTAATTGTTAATATCCTAGTGAGAGAATACAAACAGACAGACAGAAGAAGAGACAGAGAGAAGTATAGTTAGAAGAGTAGTAGAACAAGTTCATTTTGATAAATCGTGAACAAGGGGAAAATATAAGCATGTTAATATTTGCATTGTTATTAATTTGACTCACATCAGTTTAAACTTTTTACAACTGATATTTCTTGATATATACAAGTATCTGCGTTTTATTAATCGTGAAATTCTTCACCACAGGGAGAAATTACGCCCCTCCACCCCATTAAATTAAAATAAAAATTTACGTTTTTTAGTTCAAAATTCAAATGCCTGTTATTAAACTGGTATATATATATATATATATATATATATATATATATATATATATATATATACTTATATATATATATATGCATGTATGTATATGTGTGTGTATGTGTGCGTGTGTGTCTGTGTGTGTGTGTGTGTGTCTTTTTATCTCTTTATTTGTAAGATCTCTCTGAAGGACATGCTTGTCCAGTCTGTTTTGGAACGCGCTGATTGTCTCTTCGTAGTTAAGTTATTTATACACCTTGAAGATTATGAAAATTAATATTCTGTCCTCGCCAGAAGAAAGAGGATATTTGTTCATTATAAAATCAGCAGGTAAGGCTTTTGAGAAAGCACAACTATAAGACATCTATAAAACTGCACAATTATAAGACAGCACAAACAATAGTGCACCTCCTTACTCATTATTACATTCTGACGTATAATAATAGCACCGTTTGACACACTGTTATGTCTCGATGCCGTTAGACACTCTGTTCTGTTTCAATGTCGTTAGACACACTGTTCTGTCTCAATGCCGTTAGACAAACTGTTCTGTCTCAATGCCGTTAGACACACTGTTATGCCTCAAAGCCGTTAGACAAACTGTTTTGTCTCAATGCCGTTAGACACAGTCCTCTCTCAAAACCGTTAAACAAGCTGTTTTGTCTCAATGCTGTTAGACACACAGTCCTCTCTCTAAGCAGTTAGACACACTGTTATGCCTCACAGCCGTTAGAAACACTGCTTTGTCTCAATGTCATTAGACTGTCCTCTCTCAAAGCCGTTAAACACATTGTTATGTCTCAACGCCGTTAGACACACTGTTCTGTTGCAATGCCGTTAGAGACACTGTTCTGTCTCGATGCCAGTAGACACACTGTTCTGTCTCAATGCCATTAGACATACTGTTATGTCTCAAAGCCGTTAGACACAGTTTTGTCTCAATGCTGTTAGACACTGTTCTCTCTCAAAGCCGTTAGAAACACTTATGTTTCAAAGCCGTTAGACACATTGTTCTGTCTCAACGACGTTAGACAAACTGTCCTCTCTCAAAGCTGTTAGATACACTATTTTGTCTTACAACTCAGAGGCACATTGTTCTGTCTCAAAGCCGTTAGACACATCGAACTGTTTCAAAGCCGTTTGTCACACGGTTCTGTTTCAAAGCCGTTAGACGCACTATTTTTTATAAAGCATAGGGGAACACTGTTCTGTCTCAAAGCCGCTAGACACGCTGCTCTGTCTGAAAGCCGTCAATTACACAGTTCTGTTTCGAAGCCTTTAGACACACCGTTCTGACCCAACGTCGTTAGACAAACTGTCCTGTCTCAAAACCGTTAGACACACTCGCCTGTCTCAAAGCCGTTATGCACACTGTTCTGTCCACATCCATATAGTTTTAATCATAGAATCTGAATTCCCCAAAGAAAATAGAAAAAAGCTTATACCGTATACCTTGGAAGTTTAAAGTCTTTGTAGATATGTTTATACAGCAAAGAAAGCGGCTGCTTCATCGATTAATAAAATATTTTCAAGACGTTGTCAAAATAATAACACACAAGCAACTGTTCCATTTATGAACCCAAACTAATAATTCTTTTATTCGAAAAAATCTTTAAAAAATTTGATGTAAGATTTTCCTAGAGAATATTCCTGACATTTTACAAGTGAATTTTCAGATGTTTTCTCCAATCGACATTATTCATCTAAACATAATTAAAATACCTTCCTCGTATCGAAAGTCAATATGGTTTTAATAACGGTAAATGCTCTACCCTTAAATTTATATCATCTGACTGCATATTTCAAATCTTTATTACAATTGTTTTGCTATCACCACCGGACTACTGGAGAGCTTCCAAATTGATCCAACTCCAACACTTTGTTCCAGATACCAGGCTAGACCTGAAAAGATATAACATGTTTCACTTAATTCTAAAAAACAGTAAGATGTAGGTAAATGAAGTTAAAATGTGTTAGATATGGTGATTTCAAAATAACATTCAGGTTGCAAGCATGGGAAAAAACAGTAAACTTGACAGAGTGACACTCAAAAATGTGAAGCAGTGGGCATGTATTAAAGTGATAAATGCATCCTAAAAATATATGAGGTTTCTAGAAGCATATTTAGCCATTTACAGGTTAAATAACTAATCGGATAGACTATGTATCATAAAGTTTAAGTCAGTGTTGGAACGGTGAGGTTTGATCATTGGTGTAAACATTAGTACATACCAGTATACAGGAAAGTCAAGTGACAATGTACTCAATTAAAATATATTACTATAAGCAATCTTATTCATGAGGGAAATAACAATTTTGGATATTGCAAGTGAATACAGCCAAATGTGTCCACGCAGATCAACTATAGGTACCAATAGATCCTATATCATCAACTAAATGTGAAATTCTGATCCCCAAAACTTGTAAACAAGGATGGACATTTGCATATGTGGGACATATACAATGTACTTGTTAAAATCACATGTGCAAACATAATTCAAATGATCTGTTTGAACATTTTTAGTGTATTTTTAAGAGTGTTGGTTACCAGTTATTAAGCTCAACGATTCAATGGAATCAGATATCAGCTGATGCTGCAATACCGCACTCTGTCAAAGTACTAAATTGAAATATGTTACCATACATAGGCATATTCATGATGAAAATAACATTTTGGGATATATGAAGTGCACACAGCCAGAACTGTGCCTTACAGACTCACTATAGGTACAATGTCAGGTTATATGATGTACTGAATGTGAACTTTTGATCCCAAACATTCTAAAATATATGGATATTTTTTCATGTGGGATATGTAACCATGTTAAGATCAGTTGTACAAAGTTAAATTCAAAAAATCTGTTTGAATATTTCTAATGTATCTTTAAAGTGTCAGTGAACAAATATTATTAGTAGTTAATAATGCATAAAGCAAAATGGATCATTAGAATTCCCATAATATCATATAGGCCACAATGCCGCACTACATAAATCAATATTTTAACGAAAACTGAACAATAAAATGGAATGCATTTTGTGTTCAACTTACATCATTTCTCTGTTTTCTTACATGCAAGGGTAAATATACCTGGGGAAAGTATATTTTATCCCTTTAACCTGTATTTCATTCTCTGACAGCTTAAATGATTTAGTAGAGAACTTGAGCAGGTTCTAGTATAAAGATTTTCTCTCTGTCCTCTCAATAGATACACTATAACTATGTTTATAAACAATTACTGAAAGCTATACAAGCAGATACGTGTTACTCAGGAAGTCACCCCATCATAAACACATAAATTAACTGTTTGGACCCCTAATAAATAGTTTAAATGACCTAAAGGCACAATAAAAAATAGAATTTTGTTTTCATGTATCTTAAATGAAGGTCTCATTTTGACTTACAAAGATATTTTCTCTGACAAAATTTGACAAATATCCATCATTGGAGCTTGTATATGATGTAGGAATATATGCATGTTGATATCATTTAATATCATTCCCAATAAATATTATATATGTGCATTTTGGGGGGAAAATTTAATTTTCTTTTTAATTTCATTTAAATTTTTAAAATAAAAATTAATTTTATTTTTAATTTCATTCTTAGATTTTCAAAGTCAGTAAACATAACATATTAAAATTTCATGTGTCTATCACTAATAAAAAAGATTTTATACCAGTTTAAACTTTACTCAAAAATACTGCACTGACAGGACCCAGAACACAATTAATTTTACTATATATTCTCTGCATTTGTTTCCCAGTACTGAATTTTCCACTTAGTGACAATCAATACAAATCATATATTAATCTAAAATACCTTCAAAGATGACTACACGGTGAAATTCTTGTCATAGGTTCACCAGCATTTTCTGAAAGGCTGGACTGTAAACAAACCAACGTGCAATGGAACACAGATTTCACTTCCAGATCATCACCAAGACCTTATTACTCACTATACACTGTTGCGGAAACATACACAGACAACCACGCGATAAGCTCATATTCTAAAGAATAAACAATTGTCTTTAAATTCATACCAAGAATGCTTAAATCTAACTCTTGTATCACCACCAAAAGGAGGCAGGAAAAAATGCTCTAAAAATAGACTGGGACTACATTCGTGGGTACTGAACCAGAACTATTAATTGTGATCTGTTTTCTAAGAAATCAAACTCCTGAAATTCAATGCGGCAGGTCACGTGACCTCGCAATGCCTGGTCAACAAGCTCTCAAATGAGGCCGGATTTGGGATCCTATAAACAATAGATTAAAACTAAAACCATAAGTACAAAAATATCATGGCAGCTTCTATTGTATTCCTAAAGGAAACAAGAGATATGCTATATTATAACCTCTATTTACTTTTATTACTGTTGTTTCTCACTTGAGAGGTAAAGTTTCTACTGAATAGTCCTGATATAACCTCTTGATTGCCATAAGGTGGCCCAATGGCTTGCGAATCGGACTCTCAACCTAAAAGGTGCCTGTTCCAATGTTACATCAGATCAACCCAGGTTGGCTAACATAGTGTGTCCTCGGAGAAAAGACACTTTACTCATTTATCGAAATCTCTTCATACGAATACGTAATGTAGATGTTGATTGCTTAAAAGATCTGGCCACAATGCTATAAATCCAAACTCTCATACACCATTCTGTATCTTGTTGTTGTTGTGGGCTTAATGCCATTTTTCGGCACACGATAGGCTGCTATACACGGCGACAAGTATAGCTGGTGGAGGAAGAACCGGACAAAAGCCCTGCAAGAAGCATCAACCCACAGGAACGCTTCAATGTGTGTGTGTGTGTGTGTGTGTGTGTGTGTGTGTGTGTGTGTGTGTGTGTGTGTGTGTGTGTGATTTTTAACTTAGCTTTAACACTTATTTCAGTCATATCGGTACGATGTCTGCAGTGTGGCAGTTTATTGCGATGTCTAGCACTGGGGCATCATGCCGCAGACGCGTAACATCATGTCCCACCCAGTCTCATTATCCTGATAACAGGCCGGGTCAAATGTGTTTGTGTGTTTGTTTTAGCAAGACATTTTACTCCGGCTGCCTTGGGACATGAATTTGATTTTCATGTGACGATGATCTGTTAACCAATCAGTCAACTATAAGCCTTATTACTTGCATCCTCATTTAGTTTATTATTATAATAATTAATTATTAACTTTAATACATTCATTCACACGTTAGTTACTCAATATGGTTCAAGATTAAAGTGAGACCACTTAATAAAATAACTGACAAATTCTCAGCATCATTGATCATCGTATGAGTTGTTTGCTATTGTAAAGAAAAGAATAGAATAAGCAAGATACAATAATCATCCTTTTCTTTTGTTATTACGATTTACAGCAGCCCGATTGGCCAGGCCCTGTATGAATCAAATCTTTTAAGCCACGCCCACCTGCACTACTTTCCTGTGTATAATGAGGACTATATTTAGATTACATGATCACTAAAAGTCAGACTTTTTACAGAAGATTTTAATAACGAACCCAATACGGGACGTTTTCAAATAAATGAGATAGCTTTGCCAATGCTACATGTCAAATACATTTTAAATGAATAAATAAACATCGTCTACTTAACATATCTTGATGTGAAGACATGTCGGTGCTGTGCGAAATTAATCAGAGTGCGTATGTATTAATGCATAATATGAAATCTGTATACCGTTAAAATATGGAAATTTGAATTTGGTTTTGCAGAATAAAAGAAAAGAAAAGATCCTACAACCTTCGCATTAGGAGCCCAACGCTTTTATCGAACTGGGCTGTGCCAACACTTAACATATAAGGTATTAGATACTGTATAAAAGCCTGCGTAGTCTTTATATGTAACATATGAGGTATTAGATACTGTATAAAAGCCTGCATAGTCTTTATACATAACATATGAGGTATTATACTGTATAAAAGCCTGCATAGTCTTTATATATAACATATGAGGTATTAGATACTGTATAAAAGCCTGTATAGTCTTTATATATAACATATGAGGTATTATACTGTATAAAAGCCTGCATAGTCTTTATATATAACATTTTAATTAAGAACCAAATACTTGGCCGTTTTCAAATAAATAAGATATCTTTGTTTATGATACAAATGAAATACACTTTAAATGCATAAATGAACATCGTCTGCTTACATATCTTGATTGAAGAAATGACGTTTTGCTCGGTGGTTTGTATAGCTATAAACATTGATGAAAATGAAAAACAAAATCGTGTTTTGCCTGAAAACAACGAAACAGTCTTTGTGAACGAGGATTTCTATCGTGCAAGTATGGATTTTGATTTTCAACTGATATGGTGCTCTCGTCTTCAACTGAGAAGTGGGCGTGACTTGAAAAACGATGCTTTTCTCTGATTGGCTATATATCTATCATCAATCTTCACGGATGTGCATTATTACCTCTGTATTTATGGTAATATAATGTTGCCCGTTTTGTATTTTTGTTTATGTAATGTTAGCCTCTTTGAATTGTTCCAAGTTTAATGTCTTTCTAATTTTGTTAATGTAATGTTAGCCTCTTTCCAATTTAGTACTTAAACGATATTCTCTTGTATCTTTGTTAATCGCTTGTAATTTTGACGATGTAATGTTAGTTTCTTACAGGTTTGCTGACTCCTTATTTTCCAGCTGTAGTCTTGTTAATGTAATGGTTTCCTCGTGTAGGTTTGATAATATAATGTTAGTCTGTTTGTATATTTGTTCATTCAGTGTCAGTCTATTTGTAGTTGTATTAATTAAATGTAAGCTTCTGTGTATTTCTTTCAGTGCAATGTTGGCCTCTTGCATTTTCGGTAATGTAATCTTACTATCTTGTATTTTTATTAATGTAATGTTAGCCTCTTGTATTTTTTAAAGTAATATTAGTCCCTTAATACTTTTATTATTGTAATATTACCCCCTTTGTATTTTTGTTAATGTAATTTTAGCTGCAGTTTTGTGAATATAATATTATCCCGTTGTAGTTTTGCAAATGTAATGTTATCCCCTTGTAGTTTCTTGATGTAAAGTTACCCTCTTTGCAGTTCTGTTAATGAAGTGTCAGTCTCTTTATAGTTTTGTTCATGTAATGCTATTCTCTTATTTTTGTTTATGTAATGTTAGTCTCTTTGTAGTTTGTTAATGTAACGCTATCCTATTGTAATTTGTGTTGTTAATATAACGTTATCCTCTTGTATTTTGGTTAATGTTATGTTATCCTTTTGAAGTTTTCTAAGTGTAATATTCTCATCCTGGCAGAGCAGCAGGTAGCAGAGCAACGGAGAAGCGAGTTTTTAAAGTGGAGTTAAAATGTATATAGTGTGGTAGAAATCTCCATTTATACACTACTGAGAAAACATCAATGGTGAAGATGTGCAGATTTGCAAAAGAAAAGATCTCTAGGATGACCAGTCAATAGACCACATAACTCAACCTTTAAACACATGTGTCCCTTACATACAGCCTACTATACAATTTTCTGAAAATCGGTGTATGAACTATTGGTGGGGTGACTTTGAAGACAAGTACCATTTTTATAAGTCTTTTGTATGACTCGGCCGGGATTTGAACCTCCCGCATCCGAGGCGGACGCTTTAACCAGTAGGCCACCGTTTCTGTGTAAATTCATAAAAGGAAATCTCTCTATGATGGACAACCAATAGACAACACAATTAATCCTTTGAACACAGGTGCCCCTTATATACAGCGTACTATAAAATGTTCTGGCAAACGGTGTATATTGGAGGGGTGGCTTTGGAGACAACAGTACTAAGGAAAAGGGTGTCTTTAGCAGGGTACACACAATCGTCTTATCGATATGCCCAACATCCGAACGAAGTTGTTTCAAAGACGTGTATGGACACATGCCCATACCATCGTCTTATGGCTCGACACATCCACCTTCCCCCAACAGAGTGATTTCTACGGAGTAGCAGCAGTAGAGCTGAACAGACCACTTGGCTGAAACCTTATTTATAAAAAATAAAGGTTCCTACAGAGGCTGAAAAAAAAGGTCAATAACATAAACCGAACCTCCTAACTTTTATTATTACTATATAGTTTGAAAAACGGATAATAAATCGTTTGGGTTAGCTCATTTCCGTTACTTTTTGTTGACGTATTTTTTTTTCAGATTTTTATGCGATTTCGTTTACTCGCAGGTTACTCATTTTTTGTCGTTCAGCAGCTCTACTGCTGCTATGATTTTTATCCAAAAATTATATCAAGTCCGTTGCGATATCTTGACCTAGGATCGTGTAAATTTATCGTTACAAAACCAAATGGAGCAGCTTGTGCCTTTGAAAAGAAATTTTTAAATTTGTTCATGTCCATGTCGCCTGAACACCAAGTATAATAAATATTTTGCAGCGTATGATTATCTACTCCGTTGAACACAACCAAAATATTGCAGTTGTCTCTGATTACTTTTGGAATTTGTGTATATCTCTGTGTAACATAAATCACATCCGTGTTTTTATGTCTACCTCGTGAAAATATCCGAGATGGATTGGATTGTTTGTCTAGCATGACATCATCATACACTACTAAATTATTAATGAATCCATCCAGATCATCTACGGATGGCGCTTCATCAATATCAGTAATAAAGTCTATGACTTCACTGTCTTCATGCAACAATTTTGCGTTTTCATTAAAATCTTTAAGTATTTCGTAACATCGCTGATCATCTACAGATGGCGCTACTAAATATAATTTATCCCACTTCAGCCATCGCATTATTAGATTAAGCAGTAATTGCGTCTTCCCACTTCCAGATGGGCCTATTATAATCATTCTGATAGAATTCGGAAGTGCTGGATGGTGTTTTACTGGTTCTTGTTTTCGTGTCGCAGAAAAGTCAATTATATCCATATAATAAATAATATGAGTCTATATTGTGTTCGATGCAGAGCACCTACCGATACTACTGAATTAACGACAATAACAACAAAAAATAAAAGACGTGCACTTACAGGCAAGTGTGTGAAATGTGGCACCAAGAAATATAAATTTATTCCAACAAAGACAGGTGGGGTGATATCGCTGCTTCGTTAGGAAAATTACCAGGAACTCCATGGGCTAAATATCTCGGTGAGAAACATTTACCCGGATATAATTATTGTGGTCCTGGAACTCGTCTTGATATCCGACTTGATGATCAAGATCAACCAAAACCAGGAGAGTATCCAGTAAATAAGATTGATCAAGCGTGTTACATTCATGATGTCGCGTATAAAAGTAAAGATTTGCAACACCGCCATCTTGCGGATGTGAAATTGATTCACGCGTTAAATTCTATACCTAATAAATCTCTCAGAGAAAAATTAGCTAGTTTTCTAGTAAAAACTGCTATGAAAGGTAAACTAGTGTTAGGGGCTGGTAATTAATTATATAACTATCATAATGGAATCTGTTTATTATTCCCCGAGAGGATTTTGGAGAGGTAAAGCAGCGATTATTAAACTCGCCGAAGCAGCAAAAGTTTCACGTGATGTCGCTGCATCATGGTTAGCACGACAGGCAATATGGCAAATCTTCCTAAGTCCACCTAAAAGAATTCATTACGCGCATTTTGATGTTAGTGTCCCTAATGAAGTTCATCAAGCAGATATTTTATTTTTACCACACGATACTATTAAAACACGTGGACAAAAATCACGCACGTACAAATACGCGTTAACTGTCGTTGATGTTGCGAGTAGATATAAAGAAGCGGAGCCATTATCAACAAAGACAGCATCTGAAGTTGCATCTGCGTTTGAGCGCATTTATCAATGTGGTGGTCTACGATGGCCACGGTTATTACAAGTTGATCCTGGTAAAGAATTTCTTGGAGTAGTATCATCGTTGATGAAGAAACGTAACGTTAAAATCAGACGAGGACATACTGAAATTCATCGTGATCAGGCAATCGTTGAACGATTTAATAGAACACTTGCTGAGCGGTTATTCGGATACCAATATTCAAAGGAAATATCTACTGACTTTAAGTCGGGTGAGCGATCTCGTGAATGGGTTGCAAGATTACCGAGTGTGATAGCTACGTTGAATAATGAAATTACTCGTGCAACTTCCATGAAACCTTCTAATGCGATCAAAAAAAAATATATATACCAATACGACGTGAATCTTTCTCTCAACCAGTATTAGGAAATGTTACAGTTAGATATTTATATGAACCTGGCGAACTTGAAGGCGGTAAAAAAAAGAGCAACCGATCCTATCTGGAGCGTGACTACACATTAAATTTCTAGCGTGGTAAGATCCACTGGTAGACCTCCAATATACAGACTAGATTCTACAGCCCCTCAACGTGGATTTGTACGTGAACAATTGCAAATAATTCCTGAGAATACGCAATTACCACCACGTTCAATTTTGTAAACGTCCAGAACCTCGACGTCGATTACACTCAAGACAGGTCAGTATTACATTATCACGTGTGTGACCGAGATCACTATTAATTCTGTCTACGGTAAATTGTCTTGGATTATTATTCGAATATTGCCATAACATATTACAGTTGCAACTTGCACAATTATTATTCTGTAGTTGTTTTAGTTTTATAATAAATTCAGTATCAATATCAAAATCACGTTTATTTTTTTTGTCACATTTTTTATAGCTGACTAATTTTTTATTGATATCGATATTGTTAGCGATTTCTTCAGTTATTACGTAATCTACAATAACCCTACGCAGTTGCGATATTCTCCTGACTCGAGATACGGCGAGATAGACTAAATTTGACTATTCGATCCGATCATCTACAATCCAGATTTTAGTATCAGTTATAGTTAATCCCTGTGACGAGTGAATCGTTATAGCGTATCCTAACGTCCACGGCGATTTATTCATACTCAGCGTATTCTCAACGACATTAATATCGACTAAAATAATATCATTCAAGACAAGATTCTGTATTCCACCACCAGGAATTTCAACATCAATATTCTGTCGTCGAGTATCTGCTGGGCGATAACATAATGGTACAGGTAGATCTGAAAACTTTTCTTTATGTAACAGAAATAATTTATCCTGTAGTTCATCACGAACTATCTTTCTACTCGCGACTATTAAATCAGCGGGATTCCATAAAGTCAAAAATTCATTCATAGAAGTCTC
Organism: Megalonaias nervosa; assembly: GCA_016617855.1. Classification (NCBI taxonomy): domain Eukaryota; kingdom Metazoa; phylum Mollusca; class Bivalvia; order Unionida; family Unionidae; genus Megalonaias; species Megalonaias nervosa. The sequence goes on from JAECUM010035015.1 coordinate 15,456, forward strand.
TGGAATTACTCCTCGCATTATCTCACATTGTACTCTGTCTGGCTGAAGTCTGATTAACCTTTTTAAATTCCTTCAGCGGTTCATCAATAGCTCTATGGTCATCATTTATTTCTTCATAATAATCTACGTTATTCTTCAGCCATTCATGTGGAGACTGTCCAACAAAGGGTGGTGGTTGACCATTATCGCCGCACATAATCACAGCAGTATTCTTTAGTAACAACCAATCAAGAAATGTTTTTAGTGTTTCTAACGACACCGTGCATATCTCGTCCCATATAATATATTTAGGTATATATTTCTCACCCATTCGTTCAGGAGTCCATGTGTCTCCACACCATCTAAAGAAACTGTGATAAGTACACGATTTTACTCCTCGTTGCTTTATTTCTCTGGCAAGTTTGTGCGTCGATGTTAAAACAATCATATCTGATGTATTATTTATAAATAAATTAATTACACGTGTTGTTTTACCTGAACCACCACACCCATTAAGATAAACGGTTTTATGTTTAGATACAGGATCGTACACAGATGGTGCAGATGACTTTAATATTTGATTATTATTTTTGTAATATGTCTCCGCAATTTCAACATCGGCAGATTCAGAATAACTAAGTATATTTTCTTGTTTTATCCTCCTTGTTCCCCATTTACCATTACCGAGTTTTAATAAATCTTTATATTTTTTATGTACATAAAATGAATCCGTAGCGACTCTGACGGCGTAACGTGGAAATTTATTTATCATCGATAATAGATTTATAGAAACATATGCCAACATCGAATATCTTAAATGAGTAAACTGCGGTGACTCGCCATCAAGATAGCTCACAATTGTACCTAGTTTGTTCCATCTGATAAATAAGCATTACATCTGTTTATAAAAGTATTTTTCTCCGTTGTATCAGCGAGTTTAAAATCTAGTTCAGCATCATCCATAATCAATCTTGTACAGTGCCGTTTATAATCGTATGAACCACCTTGAGTAAATTTACCGATTATTTTTCTACCGAGATCCTTTGCAAATTTTCATCATGCTCGTTCCTGCATTTATTTATTTTAATAATATAATCTTCATCAATATCAGGGAATTCTTTCCTGGTATCATCGATATTAAATCTGTTCGGTTCTGGTAACCAAACTTGCTTCTGTGAGCTATACGATATAATCGCTTCAGTTACTCTCAACGATATTAAAAATCCAGCATCAAGCATATATCGCAATAGTACTATTGGAACCCAATATTTTTCTGAAAAATGTCTTCCAAACCAAGCATAAGTAATCGGATGGAGATTTTCTGCAAATTCGAATAATTCTACATGAGCAAATCCGGTTAAGTCAAAATCTGGTAAATGTCCGTTTATCGCAACCCTGGTCATGTCATGTGTAGGATGTCCGAATCTCTTAAAGTATTTAGAACATACTCCATATCCAAGAAAACTCCCAGGATAACACGCTACCATATCAACCGAGATAACATCACTATGGTTGTATTTGGTGTTCCATAATCCACCGTGACCATATTCTACACAGCTTTTCTTGACATCTTCAAGGAATTCCGATCGTGTGGGTTTCCATAAATTTTTCTCCTGAGCGAAGTGAGCCGCTACAGATGGAACTGTAAAACAATTATTTAATAATTGTCTAATTTTGACATCGTCTGAAGTATATTCACGCCAAAGGCGCTGCGCAAGATGTTCCATTTCTACATTAAGAGATTCTGTACGGTAAATATCACCATTAGGCCGTACAAACTGATCGTAATGATCATATTCCGAACTCTGAAATAACCAAACGGATACAGGGTCACTTTTGCTGATATTTTTAATAAAATCAAAGATGTCGCCGTTATAAAATTTAACCGTTCTATCTCGTGGAAATATTGTTACTGCTGAGGTCCATGCGTGCGAATTATGATCAATAATATCTATCGGAGCTCCTCTTGATTTATATTTCGATTTATATAAAATCTCTCCCGTCAGCGTTTTTACTGTTATTGGAAATTTTAATTTCTTTTCTAGCTCAGCGACATCTTTGATAGACGCTCCGGTATCTTTAACCGACTCTGCCCATATGTTTATTTTTTTACGTCTTAAATCAGTTAAACCATTACCACGCATCGCGTTTGTAAAGTGTTCTGTAACTCGTTCAGCTACGCAGTTTATTCTTGATATTTTCATCGGTTTGAGATCCGCAACATTAGGTTTATCATTCAGCTGAAATATTCCATATACAGCTGCAGTTGCTGGATAACTTTGTATATAGTAAGGTTTGTCAACACCGGTTAGTATTCCGGGCTTAGATTTATTACTCAAAAGAACAATATTACCCCCGGACTGCACACGGACTGGATCACGCTTGTCACGAATAATCCAAATATCTTCTTCTGTATTTACAATAAATTAATAATTACTTTTCCTCGTTTGTCATTCATCATATTAGTAACATTTCCAACTCTGAATGTTGACCATGCATGAACTGCACCATCGTCACGAAATTCTTTTTTTGCTTCACGAATACGTTCGGTTACCGTTAATGCCAGATCCTGCATCGAAGTACTAAATTTATATTCTGATAGTCTGTCAAGATCGAATCTAGCAGGGGAAGGTTCAATAACGGATAATTCCTTCATATAATTAAAACAAATATTTAAATTAAAGTTTTAGTATATATATAATGCTTGAAACACAAAACAAATGTGCTTGGCTCAAAATTGGATATACTTCTACTTGTAATAAATCGTGTGTGAACAAATACTGCGGAAATCATGCACAGAGTATCAAAAATGGAAGTACAGGACCAATACCGTGTGTGAAATGCGGTGTTGGAGTAAGAGGAAAAACTCAATTGTGTCTAAAATGTGGCGGGAAAAAAATACAGAGAATTAAAACGATATTATGACAAAAAAAATAACACTGACTCTCCTATAAAGACCGAAGAAGATTATCTGGTTAGATTTCAAAACAATGATTTAGACAAATAATATTATATATATATACTTATTCGTATAAGTACATCTAGTAGTTGTATATTACTCGTTTTTAATCGTCCTTGTTTGTCTTGAAAAACGACGACTTCATTTTGATCCACACTTGTGATATTTAATACATCATTAATTTCATTTCTGAGCTGACCAATGGTTGCATATTTAGATAAATCGAACTTCTGAGTTTTACCTGAGGATCTTCCGTAAATATCTACCATTATATTTACTGATATCAGTTTAAGTGTTATGACGTAGTGTAGTGAACGCGTGCACGACTTTATGAGGCGGTGCTGTTGATTTTGATACAGCATCAAGCACAGCGAGGGTTTCACGACCGCATATTGGAGGATCAGTTATTTTTTGTGTTGGTAGCGTTGAATACCAGATTGGAATATCGCCGGTAACGTACTCTAAAAATTCTTTTGGTGGTGCTAATCCATACGAATCGAAATAAATAATTCCACGTGGATCAATTGCATATGCGACCCAGTGCGTGCCTGGTCCAGAGTTTTTATCGAGATTAATAATATCAGTTTCAGAACTGCTAGCAGTTCTTGGCAATTGATCGCGCATAAAAACACCTCTGAAATTTTTTATTTTTAATTGCTTAGCAGCATTAAGTAAATCAAAATTGGACATGGGTGTTATTAGTAAACTGTCCCTGGTAATCTTAGACCCTTTCCGTACCATGAATGTGGAGTCCCTGGTAATCTTAAACCTCTTCCCTTTTTTTTGATTCCTTGTCCGGTTGCTTTCTTTAATGCCATTCCAGCAGCAGTTCCAACAGCACCTAGCGCAGCTGCCTTTGCAACAGCTGGGGCTGCAGCTGCTATTAATGCTGGTATTGCTGCGAGAAGCGGAAATATACCACCCGTTTTAGCGATGTCTTTGATGGCGCCCGCAGAAAGATTAAGTTTGACGCCTTTATTTGATTTTTTAGCGTCATTGAAGTTTTTAAACTGACGCTCGGTCAACGATAGTTTATTTGCACCGGTCATCTGTTCTCGCTTTAGCGATATTTTTATTCCACAATTATTTTTTGATGCTGATTGCAGCTTTTTAATCTGACCAGGAGTCAGACTCACACTAACGTGACGATATGACATTATTAATATTATGGATGATCTAATTACATATTTTCTACTGGAGCATCAATAACTCTCATTCGTCCACCAACACCTTCGAGTAACATCGATTTATCGCTGAGTATAACAGCAATTGCTTTGTAATTAACAATAACTCCTCGAATCACACGAGCTCGAAAATGAATATCTACAACAGATTGTCTTGTTAAATCTAAATGTTCTAAAGAAAAGTAATAAATCGGATACAGCGTTGTAAAATCTAGCTGCGATATTTGTAAACCAGTATCAATATTTTGATCACGACCCATGAACGACATTAATCGATGATAAGCCCGTGCTACATGATTTTGATCGAAATTCAGTAATATATCCTAGGATGGTTCTTGATGTCCATTTATCCTTAATGAAACCTCAGAAACACCGAGTTGGTCAAATATCATATTACTTTGTGTCTGATTATTTACTCGTGCAGTATTTTGAAGCACAATAAATATATGTCGCGGTGCAGAAACACCTTGCTGAGAAGCTATCTGCCACGTAAATAAACCATTAATATTACTCTGGATAGCATCTGTGGTCATAGTTAACCATGATAACGCTGATTTACCGCCTTGACTCATAAAAGATAGTAACCGGTCTTCTTCAGATATCGAGGGGGTCATCACTGGCATCCACAGGGAAAGTTTTGTTAGTATTACTATACCTGCATCACCAGCAGGTCGCCATATTGCATCATCGTCTGTGCCTTTTCGTACTAGTACAACTGTGTGTTTGGTTCCAAAAATGACTTTTCTGACATTTCTACAGAACCCAAAAATATGTGACAGTGGAATTGCACATGAAAATATTCTCCTATCACCTTTTAACATTACTCGACGTGATCTAAATCCTAAGTTGAAATCTGGATCTACATTAATAATCATACTTTGTACATCCGCATCGGCGTTTCTAGCAAAATTTCTTGGTCGTCCTATTTCATATTGTTGGTACTCTGGAGAATTAGAAGTATCTTTCACAAACATCATTGATGGACCAGCTGATCTTGAGTAATCGTCGCTGTATCTTGCAAGACCCAATATCGTCGTGGCAACGTCAACGTCTTTCTGGATTGATTCAATATTTTTTCCGTCAATCATGTACGTTGCGCTATCAAATAACGCCATAATACCATTATTAACAAAGCCGACACTAACAGCGGCGTATGGTGCTGGTGCTGCAGGATTAGCGTTATTTATAATTTCACCTTCGACTTCAATAAATGCTTCAGCGGGTAAGAAATACCTACTTGTATCCTGAACCTGTAGTTCGATTCGTCCACGCTGATCTGGAATTCGTGCGTCGTAAGAATAATACTGATAATCGCGCACAGACTCATCTTTGTGAACTGGTGCATCCATGTCAAACGCGGGGTCAGATACGCGCTTAAACATCTTTATTATTATCGTCTTCGTCTAACTCGAAGACCACTTCCTGCTATCAGACTAGCGGTTATATTTTTTTCCCTTTCCGACATCGAGATATCAGCTAACTCTGCTAGTTTTTGATTAGCTGCTTGATTTATTATTTTACTGACATTTGCTGGCATCACTTCAGTGCTAGCCAATTTCACAGGTTGAGGTCGGGTCTGCGTATTAATCGTGATAGTCTATCTTTAATTGCTTAGAATGCTTTGCTAGCAAGATTACCAACAGCGCCAATACCCTTTTCACGAACAACATCAATAGCTTTCATTCCCAGCTGCTTTGCAATCGGTATTGCTTTTGGGGCTACCCTTCTAAACAGACCCTGAATAACATCACCTAGTCCATCTCCGTAGGTCGTTTTGTATACCGGTAATCGAGAGTTTATTACCCTGATCATGGTAGGTCCACGAGTATTGTGTATGATCATTTTATTATTAAGTGATTTTATAACTAATTACATACTTAGTCACTATGATACTCATCGGCGATTTCATTAATGAGAGACCGATATACATCAATATCCATGACACCGCCTGTAAATAATCGTTTACAAATATCAGCTACTTCATTTCTGGGGAATTATTACCAGCTCGTTTTCCTCCAATGAGAATTTCTAATCGATCAACATCAGCAAGAACGTTATTAGGACAAGTAATAAGACCACTTCCTAGACCACTTCCAGTTGCGCCAGGAGTATCATAAAATACGTCGTCTTCAGTTTGTCGTGGTAATATCAATCGTCTCATTGTTTCTTGTCGTTCTTGTTCTCGTTGTTGTAGCTCTTGTTGTAGTTGTTGTGCTCGTTGTGGTGATGGTGGTAATGTTGCAAATTCTTCTTTTGGTGTTTTTTGTTGTTTTCGTAATCGTTTTGTTTCTTGTCGTTCTTGTTCTTGTTGTTCTTGTTGTCGTTGTAGCTCCTGATATCGATGTAGCATCTTGTGTTTTTGTAGTAGTGATTGCAGTCGTGGTAGTGGTTTTTGTAGTGATGGTAGTTTAAGATGTGGTGATGATACTGGTGATGGTTCAAATTGTGGTGGTTGTGGTAATTTTTTAATTTGTTCAGTTTCTTTTATATATCTGTGTATATCCTCATCAAATCTGTTAAAATCTATAATATCTTTATTAGATCTGATTTCTGGAATACCAGTAGAAATACGATATATATCCTTGATCCAATTGGCAGAGCTTAATGATTTAATATATTCTGGTTTTACATATTTTTTTCTTTCATAATATCCAAACGCGGCAATATCAAATAATTGGTTTGGATCCCTGATAGCAACAATACCTTCAGGCGTAAATTTATCTATTATCTTAATTCTGGTTCTTGGTGGTTGTGGTTGAGCTGCTTGTGGTGGTGGTTGTGGTGGTGGTTGAGCAGCTTGAATACGACCAGCAATATCAGCAGGTAATGTTTCAAGAGCTCGTTGTGTTGCCTCAGTTGCTGTAACAATTTTCTTTGTTGGTTCGACAATCGGTTTAAATAATTTTTCTGTACCTTCTGTAAATTCCACCTGAGACTCCTGACGCGATTGTAGTTGTTGCTTAACAGAATCATGAACGGGTAGATATTTTTTAATTGCCTCTAGTCGCTCTCGAGTTTATTTAGCTGAGTGTGGTTCTCCAATACTCATTATTGATAATATCTATAATGGCTGTTTAATTCATAGCAGCAGTAGAGCTGAACGACAAATAATTGAGTGACCCGCGAGTAAACGAAATCGCATAAAAATCTGAAAAAAAATACGTCAACAAAAAGTAACGGAAATGAGCTAACCCAAACGATTTATTATCCGTTTTTCAAACTATATGGTAATAATAAAAGTTAGGAGGTTCGGTTTATGTTATTGACCTTTTTTTTCAGCCTCTGTAGGAACCTTTATTTTTTATAAATAAGGTTTCAGCCAAGTGGTCTGTTCAGCTCTACTGCTGCTGGAGTGCATGTATTTATCCAGTCACATACAACTACATTTGTCTTCTGTATGTGCCCCACATCCCGACAGAGTGATTTCAAGAGGGTACATGACTTCAGGCAAGCAGGCATATACCCAGACAGTTTTCTTGTGTATTTGTCTTCTCCACTAACCGTGTGTGTGTGTGTGTGTGTGTGTGTGTGTGTGTGTGTGTGTGTGATTTGGATTTTTAACGTAGCTTTTAACAATTTTTCAGTCATATCGCTACGATGTCTGCAGTGTGGCAATTTTAAAGTGATGTCTAGCACTGGGGCATCATGCCGCAGACATGTAGCATGATGTCCCACCCAGTCACATTATCCAGACACCAGACCGACCAGTCCTAACACTAACCTCTTAATACTGAGCGCCAAGCGAGGCAGCTGTTAGTACCATTTTTGTAAGTCTTTGGTATGACTCAGCCGTGGATCGAACCCACGACCTCCCGCATTCGAGGCGGGCGCTCTAACCACTAGGCCACCGGAGCGGTCGCACTAACCTAGTGAGGAGCAAGGTATAGTAATTAGATGGTGTATAAATAGAGTAAACAATCAGGATAAATTTTTAATGAGAAAAAAGTTAAGCACAGTATTCAAATAGAAGATATGTCTTCAGAGCAAGTCATAAAGTATAAACTGTCATTTATGTTTGTCGTAAACCCGAATGACTCATTTGAAATTAAAATTTTGTGTCTCAGTCCATCACAAAATAAAATTACCATGAATACTATTTTGCAATAAAAATACGGCAATTAGCCAAGTCATATACTTTATTCATTATTGTACCTCTCTATTCCAATATTTTCGTGAAATAAAATCAGAAAAAAAAAAAATCAACGTCAGTAATATTGAAAAATTCATTAACAAAAACAATGCGGGTTTCACAGGGTGATCAGGCTAATGAAAAGAGCTCTTCACAGTTGATAATTAAAAAGACTAACATGAGGGAAAAATGAAAGCGTTTTATAGGTTATCTGACTCGCATCATATATCAATGAAAGCTTTTTATTGTCTATCTGACTCACATTATGTATCAATGAAAGCTTTTTATTGGCTATCGGACTCACATCATATATCAATGAAAGCTTTTTATTGGCTATCTGACTCATATGGTATATCAACTGCATTACATTTTTATGCTGTGTGGCAAGGCGAATTGAACACCATTATTATTATTATTATAATTCCATCATAAACAGCGTAGGACGATTGTGTCTAATGAATCTGAAATTTAAAGTCGCATTCAGGCATTGTATGGAGGATAAGGGTTCAATGTGTTTCTCCTTTTCCATAATAACAAAATATATCTCAGCAAAACATAATAATTTAATGTTTACCAAATTCAAAGTTCTGAACAAAGTCGTTGAATCACTGAACAGGCAAAATGGGTTTAAAACATTCAAGTCGTTGTTAGGAGAGAGAGAGAGAGAGAGAGAGAGAGAGAGAGAGAGAGAGAAAGAGAGAGAGAGAGATTTTATTCCTAGTTAAACAGAGGTCATTAATTATCTAAAAAATTGATATGTTCACTCTTCCCTTTAATTTCAATTCAATGTTTTATGAAAATTTTCAATAGGCTGATGACGAAACTCTAAATATGATCATTTAGAATCTGACTAGTCAGGGGCTGAATGACCTTTATTAGAAAATATCTTAGATAAAGTTCTTCTGACCGTTCTGTATATTCACATACTATGTGTTTCGTCGTGGGTTTTTTTAAAAGATGCTGTTAAAAAAATAAAGGTGTTTTCGGTAACAGGATGAAACTGATTAAGCAAACGTGGTGCTATCTTTCATAATATACTCTTGCAAAAATAAAAATAAATTCATTGTAATAGAAGTAAGAATAACCTTGACTACGCAGTAATTAAGTAAGTATAACCTTGATTACGCAGTAATTAAGTAAGTATAATCTTGATTACGCAGTAATTATAGTTAAACTGATATTCCCATATTGTTTTATTTTCTACTTTTGTAATCACTGTTATCATTATACTCCGTTTAGTCATTTCAAATAATAAAGGCTTAAATTTAAATTAAACTTTACTAACCCTTGTTAACCGAGGTTTCACACAGACACAATAAAAATTCTACTCTCACTTCAGGCCGAGTAATTTTTTTGTTATCTCGACTTATATTTCGTTTGTATATTTTACTAGGTGGTTCCTAGAGAAAATATATTATTCTTAAGAAGTTAAAATTTTCTAAACCTGGTTGAGATGGAAGCAAATTATTTGGTAAATGTGACAAAATATTACACAACATAAATGTTATTGCTAAAACAATATACATTAGTTATTGATTGATTAACACTATTATCTATATAGCAGTGACTCATAAATGTCTGCCCTGTCATTCCACTCCAAAGTAGTATCGCTGGTCATATTTTGTTGAACGCATTGCCCCCCTTTCCCATCTCGAACTCTGAATGTAGTACTCCATGCATTTGGAAATAGCGCAGTCAATTGTGAAAATAAACTTATTTTGCTAGAAACAATTGACACATTCTAAATGTGTCTATACAGTTTTGGCATTGCTTGTATCAATTAAAATTTTCCAATTATGATAGATTCATATGTATCCTTTGACTTTTTAAATAATCATATGGCCGTGGAAGTCTTTAACGATTAAATTTGTATAAAATCACAGGATTTTACAGCAGTATCTTTACACAATTTCCGTCCCATTGCTAGGCAGGGTATTATCATCTTTGTAAAGTCCTTCACTTGTCTCGTCGAATTCAGAATAAAAAGGTCATATCCGTTGGATCCAGTTAAACAATACAACACACACCGGATATTGGACAATGTCTCAAAACAGACAGGACATCCAGTCATTGGACCCATGGCAACAGACATTGCTTTTTTCACCGGTTTATAAATATTGCATACAAATACACTATACCACTGGCTCAGGCGATATACGTAGATGTGTTTCGTCGTTGGATAGAGAGATTGCAGAGATCGGGATGTTCTAGAGTCCACCAATAGGGCAAGATGGCGGGACTGAGAACACCTGCTTTGGCGGTCTTACTGTGTTTGTATTGGCATCATGTATTAGCAGGTATAGCATTTATTCCTTTTGTACTGTTGTTATCATGAGTTATGCAGAAACAATACCGACGTTATCAATATTGTCGTTGTCATCGTTTTTATCATCACCACAATATCAAAAGCAACTATAAATGACACAATTTCCAATAAAATGATATTTAATTATCTAAAACATGCATCTGGCCTGTATTTTTTCACAATATATTAATTATACTAAACTGATTCTTTCAACGAATATAATATGATTACTTTAGGTGAGCAGATTCGTATTTTGTAAAATATGTGCATGACTTGATAAACAATATTATACCCAAAGCAATCCTTTCATCTACTATATTTTGAAGGGACATTGTTTGCCGTACCTGGTGATGATGTATTCTTCAATATCACCGTAACAAGTGTTCGTCCGTCCGACGGATTTATTGCTCTAGACAGGAGCCCAGACGAAAAACACAAGGTCATGGTGTTCCTGGACGGGATAAATCCCCCAGATATTTCCGGTCCATACAGGGGTCGGATCAATTTTACAGGGAATATAGGACTGGCGGAGATAAATTTCTGGCTTTACAATGTGTCGATAGAGGACGCGGGAGAATTTCGTGTTGTTCCTGTTGGAATTCGGAAAGTCTATGGTTCACAGATTCTCGCGGTTGCAGGTTATAATTATGAAATGGGTTTTGTTTTCTCCATTATTTAGTAAAAAGAACCATCTATGGCTGTTTAAAAGTACGCAGAACTAGACAGAGATGTACACTAAACAGTGACGAAATTAATGTACACTTTCAGGTGCTTTCATCGTTTCACATTATGAATATAAATATTCATTTTTGGCATTGCATATGTCTTAATTGTGGCATTTTCATTTGATTTTCCTTTTAGATTATCTTTAGAGATATCCTTAATACAACTTACTGTTTTAAATTTATTTAAACTGTAAATTTAATTTGAATGCATGCAACTTTTTTTATAGACACATGCCATATAATTTGGCTTACAAATGGCATTGAAATGAGACGGATCGTTTAGACAGGTGGAATAGTGTATGCGCTTGAAGCGTATTAATGCACTGTTATCCATGAAGGATCTATTTACTAAAAACGAAATTTTCAGTTTTCACCGTTTAGTCATCTTTGCAATGATTACGATGACAGATTTCATATAAAACCAAATTAGTTTTCAATTCTCTTGATATTGATTAAAAATTATCTTCTAAAAAGAGTCTGTTTTTAACTATTGTCTCTTTTTCGTGCCATCTGCATATTTTCTCTCTGAAAGGCGGAAATGGGGTATTAACAAAATTAGTTTTGTTCAGACCATCGTTGGACGTAGGCTATAATACTACCTTTCATTTGCCGTAATAAACCTAACATGTATATGGAAATAAATGTACCTGAATTTCATACCTAAAAATGAAGAACTTTTCTATTTAAGTTTCATAAGTAATGTTTATACTTATATCTCTAGGAAGGACTTCATTTGATTTCGGTATTATTCAATTCAGGGCGGCCAGATAACCCCACAATATTTGAGAGGACAGTTCCTCAGGTGAACAAGGACCATGTGCTGGAATGTAAAGCTCACTCCAACAGCAGACCAGATATAAACGGTTTTAAGATGAGTTTCATCTGGAAACGAAACGACACAATATTGGCAAATAACTCAGTTCGGACTGTTCAAGGGGAAATACTTATTATCCGACGTCTACAAAGAGAAGATCGGTTTGACAAATACACATGCATAGCGTATGACAGTGATAAACTGCCATCAGATGGAAGCAACTACTATCAGATCGACCCAAAGTGTAAGAATAAATTATGGTTGTCTTTATTTCTGCACCAAAGGCGGTCAAAATTACCTTCATGTTTATATAAAAGTTCACCAGGCTTGAAACTCAGTATGTTGGTTGCCACCGTATTTATTGTATTTTTTTTTTTTTCATACAGAAACTTCCAGAGAACGAATGTCTTAAATTACGACATGCCTTTCCGTATTATAGCAGTATAAATCAGAATTGTAAAATAAAAAAAAATCACATCAACAATATCAGCAGTACAGAGAGGCTGCATGTTACAAGAACACATAGACATTTTTGTAATTTTGAAAAGGGAGGAATATATTTATGACTGCAAAATATTGAACGTTTTTATTCAATTTCGAAAGATAAACGTAACAATTCTAAATAAAGTGAATGTTTGTGTTTGTGTTCATCTGCTTGCTTGGGAGTATCAGATCATCTCGACTCACTTGTGTTTCACTGTTATTACTATGGTTCATTTGTAATCCATAAGTGAATGTAAGATACTTCGATTGATGTCCCTTAAAGGTACTGTATAAAGGAGATATGAAAGTAAACGTGTAAAAATTGCTTCATCATCGGCAGGTTTACGCTAGTCTCTACCTTTTTCAAATGCCATAAAACCCCTTTTAAAAAAACATGTTTATGTTGCAGATGGCCCATCGGAGGAGGTGACTCTCGATCCATCGAACAGAACGTATTTTGTTGAAGAAGGGTTTGAGATGGCGAATATCACGTGCTCAGCAGACTGTCACCCTCATTGTATTTTTTCATGGGATAGGTGTGTAAGTCATGGTGCAAAGCTGTATCTGGGTGTAATTGATAAGGAAAAGAGCGGAATTTACAGATGTACTGCGCAGAATCCAGTTACTAATGTCAATTTGACAACAGCACTTGAAGTAATCCTTACTGGTGAGTGTTGTGGCTTTCATTATTCATATATAATCTGTACAATCAAATCTGTATATAGCGGTAATCTGCGCATGAGGGCTGTGTGTGTTTGTTTCTTGTATACACAGATGCATATGTTTTTATTTTGGTATCTAGGAACATCCTACTCCTAAAGAAACATGCATATAATCACTTGAGGTTACTATGCACAGATTTACTTTTTATATTTCTTTATATTTAAGGAGTACCTGCTAATAATAAACACAACTTCTAACTTTTCCACTAAGCAAATGTTATGCACAGGTTAGACTATAGGATAATACAAGAAGTAACTTTGGCTCAAATATATCACGTGACGATAACAAACTTGCACTATATGCATGAAGCACATCTTTACGTCACTTCATTTGATGTTTGGACCTGATAAAATTGACAACAACGAAACGTAGCTTGACTTGCTTATCAGTTCGGTTTCGAAATGTACTTCATGCTCGTTATACATGTGACTTACTGATAAAGACGACTTCTAGATGGTGTATAAACTGATCATTATTGAAAGGGTTTACTGGATAGAAAGCTCAAAACGCAGGTACCGAACATATATGTTAACAACAACATGCTAGTATCCTTCAATTAAAGCCCATGTCTTGATGATAAAGAAAAGATTATATGCAGTAAAATATTTCATGCGAGCTCTACATTAGCGTGTCCTCGTTCTTATATAACAGTAAAATATTCTATCGAAATCGAATGTTAAGATTTAATGTAATAAAATATACCTTTTTACTTGCATCATTAAACCAGTCAAGCAATGAACCAAGAGATGTGCTGTTTAATTTACAACATTTACATTTTAATACATCAGGAAAGTAAAACCTCAGTCATTGAATATAAACATATTAGAAAATCACGAAAACATTTTCATGAATTATAAAGGATTTAGTTGATTTCTAGTTTATATGACGATACAGCACGAAGGACCTGTACAAGCTGCCAAAGCATGCAGCCTGATTTACTTATTTCAGACATTTAACGGCACGCATCTTGACTGAACCATTTCAGTCTTCCACGGCATGCAGCCTGATTTACATATTTAATCCTTTTAATTTCATTAAAGTAGAATATGGAATGTCTCCTTACAATTACACTTGGCAAGTGTCGGAAGAAAAAGGCTAAATATTCATGATTTTTACCTCCAGCCGAAAAAAACTGCTCGTGTCTGCTACGTACCTGTGAGGACGAAGCTTGTTCATTATCTGATACTCAGGAAAGTGGACGCATATCGAATGACTACTGTAAGTAAACTAACATTCTACTTTACGATCTATTAGGAAATGTGAAGTTATACGTGTGAATTTATACAATATATACTTTTTTTATAACGAATTAATTTGGTTCGATCATAAATCGATAAATTGGGATCGAATATCAAACATAGTCTGTTGATATATATATATATATATATATATATATATATATATATATATATATATATATATATATATATATATATATAGTTAATCAAGATTGTGAAGTTTGTTTATTCCTTTAAGTATAGATTGGCTCGAAATGGATTGTGAGGTGTTCATTGTCTTCAATAGCTATCGATCCTCGTAGTCATGTAGACGTCGGGCGGGAGATATGTTTAAGAAAGTACGATATTTAAATTTATATACACGTTATATACATTAAAAATAACATTCATTTTCAGCTACGACTCGATCAGAAGCAAGAAAAGGAAACGGATTTCCTGAGCCTGTTGTGTATGCAGCGGGTGCTGTTTTCGCATGTATGTGTTTAGGGGTCATTTTTGCATTCTACAAATTTTACAGGTATGCACAAAATATTTTTATATATTGATGAAGAAGTGTACATGCAATTAAAAGCTGTTTGATATTTCAATCTAAAATAAATGTAAAGGAATATATGTAGACATTCATCAAATGTTTGTATGTACTAAAATAAAAGCAGTGCACATTGTCCTCTAAATATTACATAAGCATGCAAACATGAATGCCAAACATAATTGTCTACTTTAATTTATTTAGTATTAATAGTACCAAAACATTTTGACACAAACAAGTGTATGGCACAAATAAAGAAAACGAAAAATTACTTCAGCGGTCTGAAATTCTAAGAAAGTCAAAGTGGTTTTATTTTTATCGTACCAACAAGGTTTATCCAATGATAGTAAGTCAAAGTTATTGAAAAAATCGAAAATTGCTGTAAGGTCTAGAATGGAGTGCATATAAATAATACTTGGTAACTAAATTTTTCAGTTTGCCTATATCACGTTAAATAGTTGGTACTTGTTTCCATATAAAGGCATACGTTCCTAAATTCATAAAGTGTAAAGTCTTGAAATAAACTGATTTACGCGGCTTGAAAACTTAATCGATTCATATACTGTGTAGATTGTTATGTTTTAAGACTAATCATTTTTATGTTATCATGCTGAAACCCATTCGAGACTGATGCATTGTATGAAACCAATGCCACCCGTCTGATATTATGATATCTTCCTGGAGGCATTCCAACAATATTATTGAAGAAATGAAAGGACATTTTAGATTTGTCTGATAATTAAAATAAATTTAAACATGATCTACAAAACTGATGATGTCACTATGACGGAACATTAATATTAGGATTAAGGAATTATATTTTAGTCGAATTATTTGACAAAATCCCAATTAATGGAAGAAAAAGGTTGACTATTCATCACCTTATGAATATAGCTCCTCAATAAACGATCACGTGTCATAATTGCTACTTTACCAAACAACACAAAAGGGACGTATGCATATTCAATTCACATAACGTTTACATTGTACACTAACTGAAATTCTTGAACACATAGCGGAAAATATGAGCGAAGTCTTGATTAACCCATATATTTTAGGAGAGCTTTGTGAAGTTATAAATCAAACACATTTTTTGCACACGGAAGAAAAGACAAGGTCAACAGGACACTTGATCGAAACAATAGCTACTCTTACTCATCCGTTTAGACTTTGACCGGCATCACTTTTGGGTGGATAATAGGCAAATGTAACGTAATAATATTTCAATTGTTTACAATGTTTTGTGAAACAGTCAATTTCACATGACTCACATCCTCGTTTGATCAGTATGAGCAATCCCCTTCCGTTGAACTTCACCGTTACGCTGATCTATTTCTTTGTGCTTGAATTTTTTCTTCAACCGCTTTGACACTTTATCTGAAATACTTTCTCAAATCTTATGTGTTATCTCTTGAAAGCATACACAATAATAAAATTATAAACAAAAAACATATTTTAAATATAATTTATTATATAAATCATGACGTTCTAGTATAGATAAAGCATATCAGAGACGGTAAAATTTAATATTAATAACTGTTTAGAGTCCACATTAAAATAGTATTT
>JAECUM010035016.1:0-56433 GCA_016617855.1 Megalonaias nervosa
AGCAAGATACTTACGCTCCTCTTCTGACACTCGTATTCTCATTATTCCCACTATGAAAATGAAATCATATGGACAACATTCTTTTGCATACCAGGGCCTAGCAATGTGGAACGAATTGCCCACTGCACTTAGACACAAGGACACAGTGATCTCATTCAAGAGCGCTCTTAAAACTCACCTATTTCAACTGCAAGAACAGACTTAAAGACCTAATAATGTATCTTTACCTTAAATATTTACAGCATGTTTTCTATTTTCTAATTTCATGGTGTTTGTTTTTATTTTTGTAATCATATCATTATATATGTTTTTTATGTGTTGTCAAATGTTGTAAAGCGCTTAGAGCTTCTAAAGATTAGGCGCTATACAAAGTCCTCATTATTATTATTATTATAATAGCATAATTATGCTTATACCACATGAGGGATAGGCATGTATGTAAAAGTCATCAAACAGAAAAATATGGGAATAAGAATCCTGTCAGTAATTGTTTGTAAAATTATGTATGAATGACTGAATATTTAAAGATTCATAAAATGTGCATGTCGAAGATGATAGTACTGTTAACAGGCAAAACAGTATATTTCCCTGAACACTTGTTTTTCTTTTGTTCTATCAGCCTTTGTTGGGATTCTGAAGTGGCAAGGCCGTGTGTGGCATCTTGTAACCACTTTTATCAAACAGAGTCAGATCAAAAGGGAAGAGCCTCTAGTTGACACAGATCTCCTACATAAGGTTGAGAAAGAAATTTCTGATGCAAGAAACTTCTTTTTGAAAGAGGTTTGTATTGGCCTTGGTTGATTTCCATTTTCGTTTCCTTGCAAGAAACAACACTTTTAACACATTATTCGCTATGTCATGCCAAGGAAATTGGTGCTAAGTGCCTTTCCCTAGGACACATTGATCACTGATGCAGCCAGCCCAGGCTGGTATTTAATTCGCAACTCTTGGATTATTAGTCTAATGCTCTACCAGATGAGTTACCATGGTATCCAATCTTAGGTTTGTGTGTCTATATATATATATATATATATATATATATATATATATATATATATATATATATGGGACCCTAAATTTGCTGTATTTGTCAGACATCATGACGAACTAGTTTTTCACTTGCACATACTATCATAGGATATCTCAAATGTCAAAATATCCAGAATATCAGTTTATCTGCAATCTGTTAATCCATAAAAGTGTCATGTAATGAAGTAAAATTCATAGATGATTGGGTTGGCAAATTGTCAGACAATCAATACAGGTGTCACTGATGAAGTCTGATACAGCCTAACTGCTTGAGAGGTATCCTGGTCACAGTCTGCTACTGAAATAGGGAGTAGAGAAGGGCAACTTGATCTCTAGTGAACAATAGTGCAGTAAATTTCAAAGATTACTTTCAGTGTAAAGATATATGTTTGATACACACCATTAGTCCTGCAAAAAGAAATAATCCTATAATTAAAAAATTGCCTCAAGGTGTATACTACAGCTATAGAGGATATTTGCTTGAAATGGGTGAGTAACAGATATATTTCATTGAACGGGTGAAAATACTTAAGTTTTTCATCCACAAGATAAATATATCCATTATTCACTCATAGCAAAGAAATTTTCTTTGTATTTTATGGTCAAAACCTGGAAAATATAAACAGTGACATAATTTTCCTTCCCAATTGAAACTAAAATAGCACATTAAGAAAAAAAAAAATAATTCACTAGCTGTATTTGAACTCGAGTTGTCTTTATTTTGGAGGCAGTCAAGTTTACCACTTGGCCACATGAGCATCTAAGAATAACTTCGAATTTCATGGTTATCTTGTTTCCAGTGCAGCAGGGAAATTATTTATTGTAATTCACAATTATCTGACTTGGAAAATCCTTTAATTGATGGCCTAGCACACAGAAAATTACAGTAATTGGTCCCTCACACCATGTGCTTTTTAATAGTGTGATGGCGTGTTGGCACAGATCAGACTTTTACAACAAAATATGTGTAGCCTAGGCACAAATTAAAGAGAAAATAAGATGCTTGTAACAAATAGCTTTTCTTATCCTCCTCCTACATGTTTGAGGACCTGTGCAAATAAAACTTGATGGTCAGACTTGAGCAGTAATGCCCATCAATTAAGTTTTATGTATTATGATATAGTTGTCAAAAATTTTATAATTTTTACAACTGCTGTTGGGTGAATTTCTGTAATGTAGTTTTCTGAAAGAAATTTTTTTATAAATAAATAGTTTGATAAATAACTAGTTAAGTATGGAAGGACTAAGACAACAGCTAATCCAGAACCAAAAAATGACACATTTGCCAATAATTTATTATTTTGATGTTTTCTTATTTGCTACTAATTTTTATATCTCTGTTTTGAATTTTTATATTATTATTTTCACAATTACACTGCTCAATTGCTATAGTGCACCCTGATAATTTGCAGCCCCACTTACAATGCAGAGGCAGGTATTGATCAAATTTTTTCTTTATAGAAAATATGCCCCCAATTTGTTGAATGTGAATAAAATCATGAGCAGAATTGGTAAATGAAATCGTTATATATTATTCGTTTTGTAGTTGAAAACAGTGGTAAGTGCCCTGAAATTTGAATTGGCATAATGAAATTTGTAACTTTTAATAAGAACTTTTTTATTTATTTTGTTAAATTTTCTTCATTAAAAAATTTAATTATACATGGTAAAATATTATACAGGATGAGATTTCCATCAATTAAATATTAGTAATGCCTACTGGTGGCAACAAGTTAAGAAATAAATGCCAGTTAAGTAAGATTTGTCTGACAGTAAAATTTGTGTTTTATTTTTATCTTTGAATTTAGTTTTAGTGTAATTAATATAAATGCAATATGCCCTCTTTGTATTTAAAATGTGAAAAGTGTCATTTGATCATCATAGGGATGCTGCAAGTTTTAAACAATATTCCAGAGATTGAATATATTGAAAATAAAGGTAATTTATACAGAAAAGCAGAGACCTTCATTAAGAAAAACTATCTATTGACAATTATTCCCAGCATGATAATTAAACGAGTATTCAGCCTCTTAACCCCCTCCCCCCCCATTGATATCCATCCCTTTCTTAATATTTTAGAGGTTCCTTAGTACTCCATGACGTCATTTATGTCTGAGTCTATGTTTTTGGACTCCATTGTGCTCCTCAAGTTATCATGGGAGAGGTGTATCAGGATGCCGTATTCATTTCTGGAAAAAAAAATGTCTCACAAGCACCATGATAATTTTGGAATTCCTGATAGTTATTAGAATTTCAAACCATTTGAATTTCAGGAATTTTTAGGAGTTACTTTTAGACTGACCTTTTCTGTGCAAATCATGTTAGAATGATTATGCAAAAATTGGCAGAGGCCAAATTTCATAGACTTGTTTTTTGTCATAATAAAATGACCTGACTTCGTCCTTTTTGGAATAACAAAAAACTATTTTACTGTTGAATTTGATTGGATTGTTTGATCAATATGTAGTCAATGTGATTAGATTTTTTAGTGTTTTACATGTTTTACAAAGACATCTTTTTACCAGGTGAGCTTTGGACCATTATTTTTTAAAATGCATCTCTGCATCTAAAAAATGTTAAGTCTAAATTGTTCTCCCTTTATTGTTTCAGATTACAGCTTGAGTGATGTCTACCATAAATGTTTTATGCTCTGTAGTCAATTTAATGCTTATTCGTTGATTTTAAATGCCAGAAATTACATTGCTATCCATGGAATACTGACTGAAATTTGCTTCTTTTTTTTCATTCATTTGGGGGTGAATTATGACCTAGTGGCTGTATCCAGGTCCATTGTTAGTAACATTAATCATTGTATCCAATAGTTTACCCTATAAACATATAAAAAGAGGAATTGCACCATGGAAAATGCTGCTGAATTTCCAACTGTAATCCATATGTGAGGTTACCATTTTATGGGGGCCCCGAGTGGCCAAGTGGTCTAAAGCGCTCACCATTACGGATCACTGCCATTTCACCTCTGTCTGCGTGAGTTCGAGTCTCAGGCTCGGCTAATGTGGGCACGTGAGAAAGCCTGCCAGTAGCTTCTCGTGGGTCAGTGGATTTTCCCAGGGTTTCCAGGGTTCTTCCTCCACCAGTTATACTGGCCGCCATGTATAACCTATCTTGTGCTGAAAAATGGCATTAAACCCTACAACAACAACAACAACCATTTTATGCTATACAGGAACAGTAGTGAAGCAAAATAAGGAAGTTTTAATATTATTAAAGCTTTATTAGTATTTATCTTATTTTAATCAGCTGAAATAAAAATAAATACCAGTACAAACAGAAGTTTCAGGTGACTATTTTTGAACAATATATATTTTCAGCTTTGTACACACATTTCTCTATTTTCACCTATTTTGTCAGATTCTGGCTGGAGAGGTGTCTTCTCCTAAATTTTAGAATCTAGTTAGGAATAAGAAAATTGTATTAAAACCAACCAACCAACTTATTGTTAGACTCATTGTAAAATCTGTCATGAATGCCATCTTTGTCATAAGCATAATCACATTAAAATAACCATCACAGTGATTAAAATCACCCACAGCCTCTGTGTTGACAATGTATAATATCGAGTAAAACTTAAAAATAATGACAAACACAAATCAAAGTAGAAATAAAAATGTAACTTTTTTATGGCCAGGAAAAATGATAACACATGAAAGTAAATCAGTTTACAGTAATTATATGCACTCAGATACTCTGTGTTACAGGGGGTAAGGATAGTGTAAAACTTGCAAGTAATAACCTTTAATTGACCTTTTTTTTGAGTGGATTTATTTATTCCAGAATTTTATTACCTCCCCTAACACAACCCATCCAGAAGCTGCTGTGTCATGTTTAAAAGAAGGCATACACACATTGATTTGTCTATGAATTTGAAACAGGTTTTTTTTAATACATTTTTGCTTAAGAAATACTGTCAGTATTTTAATTTATTATATCAATTCTTTCAGGTAACATTCCACTTTGACATAACCTTTCTGGTCAGCACAGCAGTCTCGAGGTTGCAGGGCTTTAAGAACTCTTTGACAGTAAGTTGTATTTCAGTTCAGAAGTTTCAAAAAGTTTAAATTTATGTTAACAGATTCTCCAGATATATTGTATATACCCATAAAGTACTCATTTTGCACTTATGTGATTATGAGTTTTGTGCCCAGTTCTGCTATGTGCAAGAATTATATGGTTGGCCAACCAAGGTTGATGTTTTTCTCCACTCCAGAAGGATGCAGGTTCAAACCCCAGCCGAGTCATATCAGAGGCTTATGAAAATGGTACTAACAGCTGCCTTGCTTGGTGCTCAGCATTAAGAGGTTAGTGTTAGGATTGGTCATCCTGGTGTCAGGACAATGTGACTGGGTAGGACATGATGCTACATGTTTGCGGCATGATGACCCAGTGCTAGACATCACTATAACTGCCACACTGCAGACACTGTAGCGATATAACTGGAAAACTGTTAAAGCTACGTTAAAAATCCAAATCACACACACACACATGCACTCCATGCCAGATGATGCATCAAATCAACAAATGAGCTAACAGGAGTAATAGACTTAAAATAGAAAAAAACTTACAAACTTTGCTACAGATCGTAATTACACGAAAACTGATCTCCCACAAATTTCTGAAACTACAGTAGTTTTAACTTGTCACGAGAGACCACTTGTCTTGAAAGTCCATGATTCTTTAGGCAGAAGTGGTGGCCTTTCAGAACAGGTTCTGCTGTAGTAATAAACAGTCAGTCCAGTGGCTGTCCATTAAATAGGCTTTCCTTTAACGGCAGGTGAGGCTTTTTGTTTAAAATGGGTGTTTTATCATGGAGAAATTTCTCACAGAGTTTCATATTAAAAATAGGTCACCTTGTTGCATACTTCAAAAGGAATGTGTGGTTGATATAACTGTTTGCAAGCCTAGTTCAACTGCAAACTGCACAGACCGGGATCTGTCATTGCATAATGTGCCAGCAGGTCTAGGTAAGTTCAGTTTGTTAGGAGTAATCAGTAAAACAAATAATATAGGCCCTGATCTGCCAGTCCATTGTGCAGTGACAGCTGAGGGTCTGTTTTGTTTGCAGTTGAATCAGACTTAAATAGAGGATCTCAAATGGGTAATGATTTAATACTGAATTTATGAAATGAGTTGAATAATGTCCAGCTTTTGCGAGCCTTGGCGAGCAAAAGAGGACATTATTCAATGAGTTTCATAAATTTAATATTAAATCGTTACCCATTTGAGATTCTTTTTATCACATAGTTCTTATTTCAGTGGAAATTATTTTGATAGAAAGAAGAACGAATAATTTCGTTCATTCTGACAGACGGTGCACCTTTCATTTGTTGTGCATAAAATATAGTCCCAAACAAAGTTGAACTGGTAAAAGTATATTGTATTTTTTTACAAACTATAAATCAAAGAAAAAGCTTCCATCTGAAAAAAACAGAACATTTTATAATGACAAAATCATTTTTCAAAACAGAATGATCAGTGCGATGTGATGCTGCCACATTGTTTGATACGGTACACAGTAGGCCTAGAGTACATGTTTACCCTAAAATGTCACTTTCAGAACTAAACGTTACATTGTTGCGATTTTCATGTGAAATAGGATTACTGGATGCAAAACTTTCCACATTTACTGCAATGCATTTGTGACCGGATATTTGCAGTATTTAATTTGGAACAACAGACTGTACAGAAGACATAAATAAATTTCTTTTTGAGTCGGATTTCCATCCCATAATATACCACGTAAAGATGCTGTGGTTGGATAAAGTTCTGTCAGTTAGGAGACCCATTTATGTCCAGATTCTTCTGTGAACAGAGGTGAGTTTATTTACTTCCGTAAGTTAACATTTAAACCACGCTTGTATATACGGTGGATTCTATATCTATGTTACAGATGCGCCGCCCATCCATCCCCACCCCCATCCTCGTTATCATCAAAGCAATACCGGTAGTTTTACTTGTTATTTTTCTTGTCTTGGGGGTTTTGCCATTTTCATGTTATGATATGTTACACATGCAATATTGATACTGGACGAGACCATTTTTTCCCCAATTCCCTTTCGTGAGTCGAATCAAAACATGGCGGCCAAAAAAGTTCAATGAAAACAAAAAATTCCAGAAGGTGGGGTTAGAAAAAGTTTTCCCATGATCACAGCCAATCAGTAAAGAGAATACTGCGCAATAATTTCATGGGCTTATTTGGACCAATCAGAATCACATAAAGTGATATGTTCGCATGTATATTATCAAAAATATGAAACTGCACACACTGTAGCAAAGTGTACCTACTGTGTGATAAATGAGTATATGTTATAACTCTTGCCACACTTTTAACATGTCGATGTTTTTGGCTATTTGATATATTTTAGAGCCTTGCTCAGCAGATGAAACAATTTAAAAAAAATTGTGCTCCTCTTGTAGCATTGTTACCTACTTTAATAAAAGCACAGTAGTGACTTGTAACAGTTCCACACCCGATTCGGATTCAGAAAAGGAAACCACTATACAGTACCAATTTTCAAGGGACAGTTCTTATTGGATAAATATATAAATATTTCTGTGTACATTGTTTAGAATGCAATCTTTTTCATTTGAGATGTTGTGATACCTAAATGTGAATCTTTTTATTACAGAAATTCCCAGAAGTCCTGATAGGCCACAGCATCCAGTTTGAGCGAGCTCTGGCGGACCTTATAATCATTACAGCACCATTTGCTCCATCATTTGCTTCAGAGCTATGGACTGGAATGGCATCAGTTGCTTCCAGAAAAACAGAACATAACTGGGTCAGTGGGACAGACTAAAGTCACACCAATGTAAATAAGAGTCTTGAGTACTGTCGCTACTCACAAGTTGAGCCTGACTGCAAACAACATAGGCCGTGATCTGCCATTGCATATTGTACCAGCAGATCAGGGTATGTTGTTTGTCTTACTGAATTTTCCTAACAAACTGAACAGACCCAGATCTGATGTTGCATTATGTGATGACAGATCTGGATTGGTGCATCTTACAGTTGGACTTGACTTACAAGCGAGTAAGGACAGTTCCATGATTTTTCTAACAGTGATTATCTCAATGATTTATAAGCAAAAACAAAACTGAAAGTTGTTTTTAATTATTCAACCAGGTGCATTTCCTTTTGCATGTTTGGTAATCAAGATTATATCTCATAACCACACTCAGTACAAAATTTGATTTGTTCAGTAATGAAGTGAGTTTATAGGAAAGATGTTTGCATTATAGCACATTGTGTTAGCCATGTTCTATCATCACTATTTGCCAGTAGCATTAAAGATGATACAGGCCTTTTTCTTTTTACTATCATAGTACCAAGTAAGTCTGCTTGTCTTAGCCTTGCCCAAATGTTAAGAATTGTTGGTGCACTGCATTTGGTTATGGTCTAGATTGGCAAATTTTAAGGGAATTTGAATAATCTTGCAGGATTTCAACTTGTAATGGTTATCAATCTTGGAAGATTTCAACTTTTCTTGTATTGGTCAATACATATCAGTGAAAATTTCTCATAATTTATCTTGGAATCCCATGTTTGAAAATGTTAATACCAAAAACGTCTGATACATTCATTTC
The DNA here is from genome assembly GCA_016617855.1 of Megalonaias nervosa. Lineage (NCBI taxonomy): Eukaryota > Metazoa > Mollusca > Bivalvia > Unionida > Unionidae > Megalonaias > Megalonaias nervosa. The sequence goes on from JAECUM010035016.1 coordinate 8,632, forward strand.
AGGATAAACACGTGCTGCAGCAGACATGGCCAACAGTGGATATGAATTATGAACTTCCTGTATGTGTAAGGGTATGTTGAACAATACGGCATAGTGAGAGTCTCATGAGTCGTTGTACACAATTTACTAATTAGGACAAATTAGCAATCATACATGGTTGGTTTTGCTTTACATTTATCACAATGGGTAAGAAAGATTCTGAATCCCAAGGTGATTCCCTGTGTTCATACAGACACAAGTACAAGCCTGTCATGTACGATTGTTATTGTTATATCATCAGTTGCCTATTCCGTTAATGTGAAAAAAGACCTTTGAACGGAGATATTTTCTTTTCTAGCAATGTTGTTACCTACAAGAGATCATTTCTTTTTGTCAAAGGCCTTGGCTCAGGTTGAATACTTAACATTGATAGGACCTGAAGTAAAGTTACAAATGCTTTCAATTTGCAGGTGACATTTGGTATTTCTCAACAGCTAACGGAAATCTGATACACCACAAATAACAGAACATGTCTTACCTTCCCAAACAAAATACTGCAACAGTTCTAAAAATTATTTCTCTTGGAAGGTTACTTTAAATTCTGATGATGTGAAAATTGTAGCATCAATGAACGGAAGGTATCCTATATTTTTGTTGCTTTTGGAGGCATGAAGAAAAGGACATGCATATATATAAAGAGTGTATTTAGCTGAACAACCTAAGCTCCATTCGCTATGATTTTAAATTAATTACTTATATAAAAGACCTCAGCTGTCAGCTCCTCATATATAATGAATCAGTGAATTCACTATTTGTCATGGAGTCCATATATTTTAAAGAATTTTTTGGTTTTCACCAGTGATGAATTTAATGACCCAATGACCAGTGATTTATAATTAAAAATAATTGAACCCTAATTGCATGAAATCAAGTTCTTTCAATAACGTAATTTTTTTCCAGTTGACCACAAGTCAAGGTAAATCAGTTAGTTGAGTGTTGGAATCATAATCCAACGGTTGAAGATTCAGGACCGGCACATAGCTCCCATTTTCTCTGCATCATATAGCCAGTGTTGTGTTACAAGTGTCATTAAAACCAACAAAAGAGAAACAAAATTAACCACAAAAACTGATACCTATGAAATTAAAATAAATTTACAGTAGTTTTGCCACATCTCAAATTTTGAACACCTTATGTTTATTTCATTCAAATCTGCTTGTACTTATTTAACAAATATGTTACACTTAACATATTTATGTTCTTTTCTTTTGATGCAGGATGATGCACGAGACTTATTTGAAGTCAAAATGCCAAGATACAAACTGGATAAACTTACACAAAATGAGGCACTTGATATTATTCGTGGACATGAGCAGTATCAGATCTGTATTTCTCCCAAGACTATTGAAGGAGTTAAATTTATACTATATCCAGGTTATAGTGCCGTATTACAATTCAGTCTAGTAGGTTCAACTTTGGACTGCCTGGACTCGGAAGAAAAGGAAAAAATACTTAAGGAAACAATGTTAATAAAGGAACAGAAAAAGAAAGAAAAAGAGGAAAAAAAGAAGATAAAGGAAATCAGAAGGGCAGAAAATATAGCAAAACGACAGAAAAAAAGCAACTAACCTAAGGAGAGCCAACAGTTCATGCAATAAACTGAGGAGATTCATTAGCTGTTCTAGATGGAACACACTGCATATAGAAGAGCAGGACGCATTTCCATGTGTCACTAAACTGTGAACAGTGTAGACTCAGATCTGCCATTACATAACTGACCAGCATTTCAATGTCTATGCTGTTCATTCTGCTAAAGATTTAGAGCATACCCCCGGGGGTCCACAGGGTTATTCCAAGGGGGATGCAAATAGTTCTTTGTTGTTATACATTTTCGCAATTAACAGAACCTTAAAGTACATAATAAACCGGAAAGAGGCTCAGGTTTACCCAATATTGCTCACCTGACTTGCATAACTTAACAGTTTACCATTTCACTAAGCAGGCTTTAGTAGCATTGGATGAACACAACCATTGTAATCCATCTCCCAAGCTATATATCAAGTTGAATTTACCCATTTTACTACGTCCTGGTAAAAAACTATGTATAGTCTCTTGCTCTTAATCGTTCTTCCACGACCTAGATAATATGACCGATTTACCAAGTTTTGGAGAAATTGGATGAGGAATATAGTCTCTAGATCTTCAGTGGTAACAAGCTCAGCCAATTGTATGCAAAGTGTCTCATTACTATGTGCAGATGTAACTTAATAAAGAACCAGCCTGAAACAATATAAGTTTAAGGTGGATCAAAATCAGATTGGAAATACAGCTTCCAGATATAACAGGCTTAGTTAATCAATGCCATCTCACCTCTGTCTGCCTATGTTAGACTCTTGGGCTCAGATAATCTGGATGTGTGAGAAAGCTTGCCTGTAGATTTCCATGGGTCGGTGGTTTTTACCAGGGTTTTCCCCGGTTCTTCCTCTACCATTTATACTGGTCGTCATGCATAGCTTATCATGTGCTAAGAAATGGTGTTAAACCCAAGCCACCAAAAACCCCATTAATGTGTAGATCTTGACAACATAAGACTATTTAATTATTTTGTTGAAATAGGGATCAGAAATAAATCTGCTTGAGTGTTTACAGGTCCAGCCAATCAGATGCAGTCATATCATTAATATATGTGAATTTCATTCAGAGTCATTCTCAACTTGATCTTGACATCATAGACCTATTCACAAAGTTTGATTCAGATCTCTCAAAAATAGTCACTCAGCCAGTCAGATGCAAGATCACCTCATTAATATGCATAGGTCTCTCTCAAAATAACAGACAGCCAACATCTTGACAATATTAGCCTATTTACCAAGTACAGTTAGAATTGTGTCACAAATAGTCTCTCAAAAGATAAGGAGCTCAATGAAATACAAGCTCACCTCATTAATCTGTGTAGATCTTGTCAATAAGAAAACACATTATATATCTTGAAGACATAAGACTATTTACCAAATTTGATTAAAAAAAAGCAGAAATAGAGTTTCTAAAGTATTGACAAGCCCAACCAATCAGATGCAAAACCACATCATTAATATGCACGAGATCTTAAAACATGGATCAGAAGTAGCCACCAGAGTGGTAACAAGTGCAGCCAGCCAATCCCATTCAAGATCACAACATTAATATGTGTGGATCCCTCACACGATCAAACTTGTGCAAGAGCTTGATCATGTAAGCCAATAGTTGAAGTTTGACAAAATCCGAAAATAAAGACAGCTTCGATGGTGGTGACCAGCTTGGCCAATCAGATGCAAGATAACCTCATCAATACATGTCGATCTTGCTCATTATCAAAACTGTCTGAAATATTCATGATGTCAACATATAATCCAAGTATCAGAAATTACAGAGTGATGACAAGTTCAACCAATTGAATGAAAGGTTACATCATTAATATGGAATGATCTCACTTGTTATCAAGCCCATCCAAGATCTTGATGATAAAATCCTATATTTCAAGTGTGATCAGTATTGTATCAGAAATGTAGCTTCCAGAGTGGCAACATACTCTGCCAATAAGTTGTTGTTGTGTTGTTGTTGTAGAGTTTAACGCCATTTTTCAGCACAAGATAGGCTATACATGGTGGCCAGTATTAATGGTGGAGGAAGAACCCAGAATAACCTCGGAAAGAACCATCGATCCACAAGAAGCTACTGGCAAGCTTTCTCACATACCCACATTGGCTGAATCTGAGACTCGAACCCACGCAGACAGAGGTGAGATGGCAGTGATCTGTAACTGACAGCGCTTTAGACCACTCGGCCACTCGGGGCCCCTCTGCCAGAAAGAAGCAAGATCACCTCATTAGTGTCAATAACTACTCAAACTTGATGGCTACTGAACCTAAACATTTTTCTCATTGTGAAATTCAATTAAGTCATATATAGAGAAAACAAAAAAAAATCTGAAGAGTGTAGGTTGGATGCTTTATTTTCAGTCTTTGTTGATTAATAACAACATCACAAAACAAAATTCTACATGATGATATGTGACTAATGTTTTAATGGCCACACTGCCTGTAGCTTGTGCTTGCTCAAGGAATTGAACCAAGAGCCATCAAGCTACAATGTCAGAGTGAATATTTTATCCTTATATTACTGGAAAACTTTTTGAAGTTTGAAAATGTTACTATACACTCTTAATTTTAAAAATATTCCCCAAAATACAATTATGAGTAGTCTTTTCATGTGCAAGTGTCTTTAAAAATAAAATTTGCCAAAAATACAATTGTGTACGAGTAGTCTTTTTATGTGTGAGTGTCTTGACAATAAAATTTGCCCAATGTAAATTCCTAGAAAACTAAGGGTGCATATCCACGTGTAGCAACTATTACAAAATTTTCTCCAAGACTTGCATTTTGATTTGTACATTTTTGGAAAAAAAAAAAGTTTCAAGGTGGATATGAAATAATTACAAGCTCAGTATTTATACAATTACAAACAAGCAATGTAGTCAATACACTATATCTTTAGGTTGGATTTGTTTGTTTGTTTTTGTGGGGTTTAATACCAATTATCAGCATATGACAGGCTATTCATGGTGGCCAGTAGATCTGGTGGAGGAAGAACCCCAGATGACCCCAGAAAGAACCACTGATCCACATGGTAAGCTTTCTCACATACTCACATTGGTTGAGCCAAGACTTGAACTCATGTGGACAGTGGTGAGAGGTGTTAGTGATCAGAAAAGGCAGGCACCTTAAACCACTCTGCCACCCAGGGCCCCACTTTAGGTTTGTTTAAACAGTACATTTTTCCAGTAGTCACTGTGGAAAGTACATAATAGTAGAACAGATAAAGGGAACTTAGCAACAAACATAAGCTTATTTATAGCTGTCTCTCGTCATTAACAATAAAAGCTACTTTTATAATGTGGCTGATGGGATTAATTAAAGCATAATATTGCAAACACTGAAACATGCTAATACAGTATTAAAAGAAAACTACATACAATATTGTAATTTACAGCACAAACATGTTACTGTATACTTGCAAATCAACAAATGAGATCAAAAAGTAAAAAGATGCTGGCATTGATGGTGTGTTGGGGGTGTGTAGATGGGTAGATAAAGAACTTTAACTTCAGCTCAGGAGGTACATATTTACAATAATCAATACATACCAACAATAACCAATACATAACAACTTAAATTGAAGACAAATAGTGATCTGTCAAATCTCCTAGATGAAATTATGGGCTGCCTTGAACATCTCGACCTCAACTGATTGCAAGGGTTTACCCATTCATAACAAAATTATATATGTAATATGGGGTAATATTCCTATTGTTTGGTTTCTGAGAGTAAAATATTTTGTACAGTCTAAGAGAAAGGTTAGTTTAGAAAACACTGAGTAAATACAGTGGGGTGATGATGACCTTGTTGTTGAGGGGTTGAAACCATCAATAGATTTATTAGTTTGTGATCTGAAATTTATCAACTCTACTTAAATTCAAATCACACGAAAATATTAATAGGTTCTTGTTAAATGAAATTAAGCTTGGCATACAGAATTGATTTGGTTACAGAAAACCACCATAAACAATCTAAACTTTTCAAATACACGATTTTTTTTATCCCTAATTCTAGGCATTGTAGAAAATTGACTGCAAAAATGGTTACAAACTTAATTTTTGTTTGGAAAACATACATGCATCAACTGCAAAATAAGAGTCCAAAGTTCATAAATTCAGACAATTTGAAAAACTGCTGTAATGGTATACAATAAATGGGAATATCAAATTTTCTTTGTTGAGATCAAGTGGGTTTTGTCTAATCGTGCCAACAATGTTGATAAAAAAGTAAAGTCCAAAATGTTATAAAATTTGTACAGAAAAATCTATTCAGTTTATATACCTCAATACAAGTATACATAACACATTTTATGCGTACTTTGAATGGTGTTTGCTAAATTGTGCTTAAAGAAGTTTTTGGTATAAAGTTCTTTTAAAAAAATCATTAAAACTGTAAAAATAGATAAAACTGCTTTATCAACCTCAAAATGTGCAGAGGTCATTTGCACATTAATAATATGCCTATCAAATTTCACCTGTCTACATTGTTACAAATATGTAATTTAATTACTTGTGTGTTAATTTTAAATTCTTGTTTTGTTTTATTTTTGTATCATTACATTTCATTGTAATGATTATTTTCATGGGATCTGATATTTTTGAAAGAGATAATATGTTTATATAAAACGAAGTATGACTCGCATAAGCACGATTTTATCTTGCTATGGTTTGTCAATTTGGTATAAACACTATGTGAAAAGGATTGGTTATTGCCAAGGTCATTTCCTGGCCCACATGAAATTGCATTGTTTACTGCGCTATTTGATGAAATAGTCACGCGTTTCATCGTGCGCGCTTGAAATGACGTCTTAGTTCAGTTTAAAAATACTCAGATCCCCGTGAAATATTCAGTCGTATAATATATCTTCAAGAAGAAGGATATATTTCTATTAGGTGCTGTAAAGAATTGTATTTTTACATCTTTGGAGCTCGAGATGTTTTATCATAGATGACAGCTTGTTCAGAAGTTCATCTATTTTTTAGAATATAATAATTTACTCCCTGGAGAACTATACAAGTGACAAAGACATTCAATGGAAATTTATTCTAAATTGAAACATTAAAAGTTGTGGTTCAACGTGGAACTCTTGACATTCATATAAAGACTTCACCAGACATCATCCTCCATCTTGGAACGTCATCAAGATTCAAACCTGGATTCAGTTAAAATTATTTAGTGATAGGACTTGCATTTTTTCAGTACTAGGATAAATATTTGGATTATCTTCACAAACTCTAAGTCCTATTTTCTATTTTCACCTTTTCACCGTGTTTTCTAGGGAAATAAATTATTTTTGTTAAAACTTACAAAGCTTGTTGGTTTCACTCTTTTCTTTTGTTACTTTTGAATGAGCCTATACGTAATAACATCAAATTGTTTTCAGCTCTACTGGTCACAAACCAGAAGAACTTAGTGGTGTTGATCACCCAGTTATTATGTACTTTTGAGACCGCTCCGGTGGCCTAGTGGTTAGAGCGTCCGCCTCGGATGCGGGAGGTCGTGGGTTCGATCCCCGGCCGAGTCATACCAAAGACTTACAAAAATGGTACTAACAGCTGCCTTGCTTGGCACTCAGCATTGAGGTTAGTGTTAGGACTGGTCGGCCTGGTGTCGGGATAATGTGACTGGGTGGGACATCATGCTACATGTCTGCCCCAGTGCTAGACATCACTCTAAACTGCCACACTGCAGACATCATAGTGATATGACTGAAAAATTGTTAAAGCTACGTTAAAAATCCAAATCACAACAACAACATGTACTTTTGACAGAGTGACGTATGTATGGTGAAGTTGTTTGCATTTAAAACATGCACAGTGGAGAGAATGTTGCCATACCTCTATGCTACTTTAATGTAATGTGACTGACATTTCTTTGGATATTGTACTTTTGGAAATTGTAAATGATCTTAGCACATTGCTAACTAAAATGACTGCTCCCTTGTGCTCCAAAAATCAGCCTGAATTTGTCTAAAGTACACTATCCCTAGCACCTATTAAAATAGGGAAAATGAATTTTGCCAGACTAGACAATACCAGCTTCTGAAAGTGCAATGAATGAAATACCAAATATGTAAAATGTTAAAAAAGGTTATCAGCCCTTTGTTTTACAATTTACCTCTGAAGTTCAGGAAGTGAAAATGACCAAGTGGAGCTAGCACTTTTTTGAATGGTGCACATCTGGAGTAAGGCCAAGCTGTATACTCTATAACCCATATTACACCAATCAATTATACACCAAAATAAAGGGAATTAAAGGGATTTTGAACAATACCGAAGATATACAAGGTCATTTTTCAATAACCAGTATAACTAGTGAGGAAACCTGGGGAAATACTTTTTCTTTAAAATTTTAACCCTATGCAAAATGCGAAACTGTAGAGCGCCACCTTAAAACGAACATAAAAATTAATGCAATTATTTTTCTTATTTTCATATTATTATGTATGATGTTCTGAATAAAATGGTACATTAACATTGATTTTATGCATGAAAATATGCTAATTATGCTTATTTTGCTCTTGCTTACATAATTTGCTATGATGCATGTTTGTGTGAGTAGTGACCTTAATTATGGGGAAATTAGAAGTCTTAGAATATAGGAATGAAGTCAACTTAAATTTAAAACTGTTGCATTAAGTAAAAGAAATATATAGTGAAAATGTTTCTTTTCATTTATTTGCAATGAAATTAAAATATAAATGATGACAAAGCAAATTTGCTTTCTTCCATATTAAACAATAAGCTAATATTTTACCCTTTGACCTTTGTGAACCTCACCTGTTCCATCCCTTTTTAAACTGTAATATTTATTGTTGACATCTCAGGAATAATTGTGGTTAGTTTCATGTTCCTGTCTTTCAGAATAACACTGGTTACTATGTTGACAAACAATGCAATGCGCATTTTTAAAACGGCTCACTTTTCATAATAAGGGGGTGGGGGTTGTACCTGTTTGAGACTCTGACACTAATAAATACTGTTCTGAGGCGGGAAATACAGGAGAATTATTCAAATGGACTGTTTTGATGCTTGCGACTTAAATATTTCAGCCATATAATCATAATGGTATGTTGTTTATCTGTCTGTTGGCACAAGTTATCAAAACTACTCCTAAACTACTTGGATGATTGCAATGGAGCTTTGCATACACATTCATCCTGGCAGGTTGTAATGATGCTGATCTGACATTCAACATGGTCTCCATATTGCAGGTCTTGCTAACAAATCATCATAAACAGAAAGTTGTATATACATTGGATTTTCACCTAAGGTTTCTTAGTTGATCATAAATGAAATAGTGCTAACCTAACCTCCAGTTTGGCAGCCTTCTTGAAAATATTATTGCTACTTCTCCTGAATAGATGGTCATCTTGCAGTGTCCTGAATGAAAATGGCACCAGTCTGACATCCAATATGGCCACCATCTTGAAAACTGTAATTGCGACTCATATCAACATAGAGTTTTGACCAGTACACTTCTTAAGATATCTTGCTGGTTCTAAATGAGAATGGTGCTGATCTTAAATTCAATATGGTTGACATGATAGCCATCATGAAAATCTTGTAATTATTCTGTCTGAATTTGATGGTCATAAAGACATTGAGTTTTCATTAAAAGACTTATAAGTGATGTCTAGTTGGTCCTTAAAAAAAATTGTACCAATCTAACATCCAATAGGGCCATCACTCAAGAATATCAGACATGACTCAAACACTGATAAAAGAAATAATGGTCTTGGATTGCTTGACATTCTTTTCGGACAGCAGAGCATCAGTCCCTTTCTTGTTGCTTAATTGTGCTAACATAGTTAAAGAAAATGTAAATAAACTGTAAATCTGGTTAAATGCCCTGAAAAACAAAATAAATCTTATGATCCATGTATAGTCAACTCGATGTTGATATGACTTTCTGCTTAGGACACAGTTTTTAAGATGCTGGACATACCGATGTCAGACTGGTGCCATTTTCATTTAGGACCAACTAGACAAATATACATGCCAAATTTCATGTCTAATATTCTAGTGGCATTTGTATAATCTTATTAAGAGGCTTCTCAGAATGGAAGGATGGATGGAGATATAAATGGATGGATGAATCAACTGGGCCAAAACAAGACAATACCCCACTTTAGTGGGGGAATACAAATATTCTTTGAACTTGTATATAGCAAGCATCAACATTCTGTAGCTGATTGTGCTTTTTACTGGTGTAAACTCAAAATCTGGCCAACCAGATATTACATACACATTTATGTGAGAAATGACTGGTAATACACCATTAATTCATCCACTGTAGGGTTTTTGGCAGCCACAAAAATTGGTACCCCACAAAAAATATTCATAGTATGATGAAATCACTATTTTGTGGGGTACCAATTTTGTAGATTTTGTGGTTTCTATAAGCTATAAATTGAAATGCCGAATGAACAACAATTTTTTTTCTGGAGACAAAAAAAAAATGCTCTTTTCCAATTCAAACATCCTAATACATACAAAAATGTAATTTTTCACAAAACCATGAAAATGTATACCCACTAAAATGAATTAATTGACAGTACATTGTAGAGTTTGAAATTAAATACATTAACTCTTTTTGTATGCCAGTATACTGGATGCTATATGGTTACAAAATACATGTTGAAAACTTGGGAAATGCCCAAAAAGGAACCAGCTTACAAAATTTCTGACAAAATTAAACAGATAATTGGCAATTAAAATCTAAGATATATATTTACAAAAATAAAAAAGCATATGATGCATAATGACTGGTACCACAAATATGTATGATCTGCCTCTGAACCATGCAAATTTTATGCATGACAATATCATTTTAAACAGATTTTTGCATAATATTTGGAACGAAATAAAAATCCTTTATTGTATTTTTTGAGGTCAGTTTACTGGGAAATCGTTCACCTTTATTACTCACAACTTCTCTCGGTGAATTACCATAAATAATTCATTTGTGAAATAATGGCCACATGATGAGTGTCATACCTACTGATGTACTGTTGGGAACCACTTGTAATACGGTGGGGCTAATTTAAACAAATTGTTGACATCAACGATAAGACTGCTGCATGACATCCCAATGCACACACACCTTTGATGATTCTTACATTATGACACAATAGTTCATATTTTCGTTTTATTAATCAACTCAATGTCTTCATTTTCTCTACAAAATAACAAGCTACACAACTTTTCTACTTTTTAAACTATGAAACAGAAGGTGTAAAATTAATTTCTGTTCATAATTAATAGAATCATACAGATTACAGTTGAGATTATTATTTAATAATTCACCTTATCTATAATCAATGAACATGCTATGCTTACTGGTGACCTGATTCTAGGCACATGCTATACAAAACGTATAACTGTATATACTTGTACTTTCTTACAAGTAGAGTCCAACTACAGATAACACTGACCCTAAGCTGCTGTCCCATAATGCACTGGCAGATAAGGGTCTGCTTGATTGTTCTAATGATTACTTCTAACAAACTGCAGAGATGCAGATCTGCCAGCGCTTTATGTGATGGCAGATCCAGATTTGTGCAGTTTGTGGTTCAGCTTAACTATCAACAGTATCTTCAATAACGCAGATTCAGCTAAAACAGAATTTAGGTTAAAATAAGGAACCATCACAGAAATTTAACATCTTACTCTACAGATTGGGAATTTTTAGATGTATGGCCATTTCAAAGATATGTGAGGAAAACAAAACCATTTTAAAATAAAGCTGATATCAAAACTGGTTGATTTGTCATAAAACAAAACTAGATGGTGCACACATAAAACAAAACTAGATGGTGCACGCATAAAATAAAACTAGGTGGTGCAATCAGATGGACCCTTTTATGCTCAATGGATTATAACGTCACCAAATGAAGATTTAGAATGTTAACAAATTATTTCAGTATCTTCAGTAAACAGACAAACACTAAGTCTGATGAACACCACTCCGGTGGCCTAAGTGGTTAGAGCATCCACCTCAGATGCGGGAGATCGCAGGTTTGAACCCTGGCTGAGTTGTACCAAAGACTTATAAAAAAATGGTACTAGCAGCTGCCTCGCTTGGTGCTCAGTATTAAGAGGTAAGTGTTAGGACTGGTCAGCCCGGTGTCAGGATAATGTGACTGGGTGGGATATGATGCTGCATGTCTGCAGCATGATGCCCCCATGCTAAACATTACTATAAACTGCCACACTGCAGACGTCATAGCGATATGACTGGAAAATTGTTAAAGCTATGTTACAAAACCAAATCTCGCACACACAAAAAATCTGATGGTAATCCAATACAATGTTGCTCCTTGAACACGGGATCATGGGCTTCCTGCAACTTGTCCTAGGTCACACAAATCTTGATCCCTATTCATGTTTTCATGAGTTACTTAATCACTTGATAACATAAATGTCAAGGGAAACCTGACACCACTATGAAGACGACAAAGTTTTAAGTGGCACAATTGTTGCAGCAAATAAGAACAGCTAAAAAAATAATTCACTTCTAGTGTAATGTGTTCCCTGGGATGGGACACACATGGTCCTCAGCTCCTGTGATACTAAGTGCAATATAGCAATAGGATTAAAAATAGTTACATAGCAGAAATAAGAGTTGGTGCCCTGAAAAATCAGGGTCCATAACTACAACAATTAGCAGTGTAACTTGTTCAAGAACTTACTCTTTGGGGGCATCTAATAAAAATTTGGAAAACAAACTAACATCACCTTACATTAAAGAGATCATTCATATTACTGTATATGCAGTCTTGGCTTGTCTAAAGTAAAGTGTTTGCAAAAGATGGATTTATTTTTTCAATAAACAAAAATATACTTTAAAGTATGGTGCTGAAATAGGAAAACTTAAGACTTCTTGGACTCGTTTTTTTGTTTTGTTAAATTTTCATTCACTGCTTATAACTTTACTGAAAATATTTAGACAAACATGGAAACTTTGGTTTTTTTGCTGATCCATTGTGGAGGAGCTACACAGTAACATGGGAATTCACTTTGTTAGCACTGTGCCTCATACCAATCAAAACTACACTTGTTAGAAAGCAGTAAATATTTATGATTGAATTTTCCACTGGATTTTGGTGCCCAAAAAAGCCTTGAATAAAACTACTGTAAAGCAGTGTTTATGTTATTGTTGTTGTTTGTGTGTGTTTAGTATTGTGGTGTTACATATTCAGTACAGTGATGTCCATTGTCGATATAAATGTTGTTTTGTTGTATGGTGAGTGAGTAGTATGCGAGTTGCTTGCATTGCACATGCCTAACATGTACCTGCCGATTTCTATTAACAAGTTCCCTGTTCCATTGTTCACTCCTCCAAAAACTCTCCAGGAGTCAACTTGAACATTTCTGGGTGTAATAAATTACTGAATACTTTGTAAATGGTATAGAAGAAAATAACTATTGTATATCTGAATATTACATGGCATTGATAGGTTTTTAGAAATTACATTGTGATTGTTTTATAATTCCACGCCTTGCAATTTTGTGAGTTGTCCGTGTGATAGATTGGTTTACTTTTAATTATTTATATATTTTGTTATTTCTCCCATATACCCCCACCAGAGATATTACACTACCTTATCAAGGATGAAAGAACTGATCTACATAAATAAAATTTCTGCCTTCCCATGATTGGTCAGAACTGGTTATGGCATATGAACACAAAACAGGAAGATAAATGAAATCTAAAGCAACTCCAAACTAACTTGGATTACCCATTCATTTTCTGGGAAAAGGTCTATTCATGATTGTTAAAACTGGGGGAGTCTAGTGCCTACAGGTAGATTATGGGTGGATGGTCATGGTGGTAATCAGTCTGGTTTCAACTGGAATAACCAAAGCGCTAAGCATGTTTAATTACCGTGTAAATAGTACTGCATAGCCATGTGGTTGTTGTGACAATGTACATCATAAATAAAACAAGAATTAATTGTTGATTTAGTGGTGTTTATTGATAATGGAATATATTAGGGTCGTAATACATGAGGATTATGATACTTGTCGTGTAAATGAAAAGAGTCTTTTTTCTCTTTGCAAAAGCTACAAATAAAAACCACCCTGAATAAATGCAGTCTTGTACACTGACAAAATTTTGTTTCATCTCTCTCTCTCTCTTTCTCTTTCTCTCTCACACACGCACATGAGCGTGAGCGTGCTCACGCGCATTAACTAAAACATGATTTCAAGTTCTTTATTTTTTATTGCAATTTGATAATGAGATTATTGTTGCTGTAAAAATACAAGTTGCACTTAATTTCTTGACAACATGGACTCATATCATTGCGTACAATTTAGCAATAAATAATACCCATAACTAATACATGTTCAAACCATCTTAATCATTTTGCCAACATTACACAACGTAACAGCTATACATGCTCTAAATGCAGACGAGCTTGCACAATGAAACATAATCTTCTCTGAGACTCTCCCTCTCTCTCATTCACTAATAATAACAAAAATCTTTTTGAGTACTTTTATTTTTATTGTAATTAGATTCTTGAGAGCAGAATGAGACAGAAAATATATGTTTACTTTGTATGTTTGTACTGTTGGGTTGTTGAGTAACGTTTTCAGCAGAACTTGTTCAGGTACAATCCATTTATTTTTCATACACGGTCTGTACCACTAAATGATAATTATTTATTTTACATAAAATTTTTCATACACTGAAATTAATAATTATTTTTTCGTGTATGAAAAATTACATGAAATATGGTATACAGCATTGATTGCTTGGATCCATCATTATTATTGTCAAAGAGACATTAAAGTCTCTCAGTTCAAGAAGATCCTTAGAGTTTAGTTTCCAGGAGAAACTTTACCTCACAAGGTTGTGATGAGGAACATGAAACACATTTCCTGAAGAAGCTGTTGCTGATGGGTCTCTGGAACAATTTAACAGAGAGCTTGATCGCCTAACAAATACTTTGACGACTGGGATTGAAACTCCGATTTCTCATGAATGGAAAACAGTAAAAACTGTGCTATTATTGTACAGTCAGGCTTCAGCTCAGCATGGTTTTAGTGTCAACAAAAAGTTGAGGCTCACAACCTTAAGAATTAAGTGTGGTTGCCAAGAAGAACTGACTGATTACACTGACAATATGGGTGGATTGGAGAATGTACTTATTACTCCAAAACTATTGATGCACTGCACCAATACTTATCACCAGTATCAGGCCTATCTTGATGAGGAAAACGGTTGACACGAAAAACAGAAAGAGAAAGAGATGGAAATAATAGATGAAGTCAAGAAAAAGAAGAAAAAAAACAGGTGATAGAGACATTGATATACTGAATAAGCATGCTGCAGTGGAAGCAGAAAAGCATTTTTTTAAATCTGGTCACAAAAAGCAACAGCATGAGAAGCACTGCTCAAGAAAAGGCAGAAATAATAATAATAATAATAATAATAATAATAATAATAACAATAATAATAAATATGCTTTAAATTAAGAATAAAAAAGAGACATGTAAATAGCGATTTAGTGTACACACTGAACTGTTGGATTTTAAATTTTATCATCATTCTTCTACAGTCTATTGTTGCTTTCAAGTATACAGTTTTAGATCATAATTCGTTACACATTAAATTTTAATTTAAAGTAATACAAAATATCATTATGTTATGTTGCTACTCCAAATTTCAACCTTGAAAAGGCATGAAAAACCTTGAAAGAGCCTTGAAAAGGCTTGAATTTTGACAAAAGATTCTGCTTCACTCTAGATTGATGTGGTGGTGGTGGTGGTAAAGACAGCTGGAGACTACTGCATGTTTCATCACATTCTCCATAAAGCTGCCAAAAAGCTGTGACAAACCAAGTGGCAATTAGTTTTGGACATATGAAGAGTGTGACATTAGTGACGACATCAAGAGAAAGGAGTTTCATCCCTCTAATTATTCGTTACAAGTCATAAGGGCATTCACCATAGAATGAGGTACTGCTTTGCTAATTATCATTAGTGAAGCAGACCAAAGACTGATGTTTGCTCAATGCCTTGTTTTTTTGGTCTAACAAAAATTCAGTAATGAAGACAAGTCAACCATCAATAACACAACCATCATAACCATAAGCTTGTAAGACACATTAAAAACATGGCAGTCAACCTTAATAAACACTGGGGTTGATTACTTCAGTGTTCTTATCTATGCTCGTAATAATGGCACTGCACATACCCAAGTGTGTAGTAAAACAGCATGATGAGAAAGATGCTGGTAAGAGGCTTTTGCATACTGCATTTTATCCAAGAGACATTCCAAAAGATTTAATTTAATTTTCACTAACTGCAGAAGTAGGTGAAAGGAGTAGTGTTCATCCACATTCTGAAGATCTAGAAAGGCCTTCACTTTATAAGACTAGCTTCGAGACAGCAGCAAAGGCATTCAGACTTTGACAAACTCCAGTAAATTTCAGTGACCACAGCTTTAAAACTAATGCTATATCACTGGATTTTCCATGAGACAACAGATCAATGTGGGGGTTGTCCTCATCAGGAATTGCTTACATGTCCATAAATAACATACACGCTGACATGCAAAATGTGGCATCATTGTTCATAGGCACAACACTATTTATCCCCTAGATACAATAATAAAATTCGGCTTGCAGGCTGGACTGCTGGTTGGGCAACTGACAAGGTACGTGTAGAGAGGACCAATGGTTGGATCGATGGATGAACAGTTGACTGGAAAGTCGACTCAACATTAAAACAGATGGACCAGTTATACTGGTCCCCATATATAAGAAAATGGTTGGACAGTATGTGCTATGACCTGCCAATACAAATGAACTCTATTGAACATGTATGACTGCCTGAAATGGCTGACCAGCAACCAAAATTGTGGCTGATAAAACATGTTGATGAGGTCAGTTTCAAACCCTCGACACCCAGACTTGCAGATAGTGAGGTCATGATCAGGCATGCAGGGGTACTTATACATAGCGAGGTCAGGGGGATGCCCACTGAGATACCAATAATTGGGATGAATCTTTGATAAATTCCAATTGGAAAGATGTCATGACAAGACAGATGGATAGAAACTCTCCCAAAGCTAATAATTGTGCAGCTGTCTCCTCTAAAAGTCCATCATCTGTAGTTTGAACAATGCTTGTGACAACTGTAGCATGGATGCATCTGAAGTCCTCCATCTCCAGTTGACTGGATATGATGCTTGTCGACAGCAGAGCCTGAAGAACCAGCAGGATTATTGGACCATTGTAGTATTTTGCACTATACCAGCTACTGACAAATTTTCTGGATGGAATCTCAGGATGTCACTCTCCATGGACTTTCACTTCACCCACGTCTCTGTCTTTCAAAATTTTTCCAACACCACGACTCATGTTCCATGTGCTGCAATAACATCAAGGAAATGTTGATGTGTGTTTTATGCAGGCAGGTCTCATAAATGTCCTCAGTGATTTTAAACTTCTTGCATTCAGCACATTTAGTCACTATTACATATGGATCTACAAATCCACTTTCATAACTCCCAAGCCAAGCTCAAATTCAGTTCGGGAAAGCAAAATCTGCAAGGTTCTAGCCCATGGACAGGTCTACAAAATCATAAGTGATACAAGACACAAGAAATTTTACTGAATGTCGGTGGTCTGCTGGTTAAAATACAGCAACTCTGTGCAAGCTTATTTACTGACAATAGGTCATGTTCAGTTTCTAATGCTTTATGTTTTGCAAGTTTTATACCCTGTGATCTCGCGATATTACTGGTATCAACACCTTTATTTTGATGTAGTGCATTCTTCTTCTGGCTACAGTTTCTTTCATCTAGTAGGTATAACTTTCATCTTGTAGTCATTGTCAAAGTCAGTCTCACTTTCTCGCGCAGACATGATACTGTGAATATTTACTATTTACAGCAAGTTTGGACAAATAAAGAATAAATATTTATATTTTAATTTATCAGTTACATTGCAGTTGTAATATCTGTGTTTAACAGGATTTGTGGACTTTCCAGTCCTAACTTAGCCTTGGGCAGTTCGTCAGATTGCTGGCTCTAAACAATTGGCTTTTCGAAGATTGTTTAGATGCATGTTTTTTTATGTTGAGTAGGTGTTAATTGCTAAATATATAACTTGTGAGATTTCTCTGACAGGAGTGTGTTTAGAAATCAAAGGCACTCACCTCTAATGATTAAATATCAGGATGATTTTGTTTATAGTGTGACTGATGTTAGGAAAATGTAGTACCCACAAGCATAATTTATTATATGTTTTTTTTATGTAACTAATAATTACAAGAGACTTGATACATACTACCTGGCAAACAATTAAATAGAAAAAAATAAGTTTTCTCAAATCATTTTCAAAAGCCTGATATGCAAATATTTTGATCCATGTCACCAGTATGAAGTTGACATTATGATAGATGTTAAGTAAATTGATAAAATAAGTATTCACAATCCTCATTACAAAAGTGTTGCTTTAATTCTCAATCTCTCTCTTAAAAATGTAACTATTTCCAAAATCTTGTCTACCTATTCTTTTATCTGTCTGTATACATGTATCTATCTACTGTATTATTTACATATATATTTTTATATAACTTTAACTATCAGTATATGGTTTTAAGGTATCAATAGAGATACTAAGGAAACAAAAGTTTCAATAAATGCGACTTCCTTCAAATATACCATATTTAATTTTTTTGTTTTTTTTTACTCGTGTAGGGATATTATATTTTGGGGCAAGCTCAAGTTTTCCAAGGGCAAGTTCAATTTTCCAGTCAGCTTGTACAAGGCAGGCTGACTTTTACAAAATTTGCAAATCCCAGACTAAATATCTGAAATAACAATAAATAAATGACAACAAAATGGATATAACAACCCAAAAGGGTCATGATAATCCGTTATGACACTAGTTATAAATGCAAGTGAGAAATTCAACCACTGTTCATAATTAAAATGAACAACCTGCAAATATCGTTGATACTGTGTGCAAATTATTGGGTCAGAAAACTTAGTTCACAAGCTGCAAAAAATCTGTATAAATATCAGCAGACACAAATAAGGTTACCAACATTCTGTGGAAACTCAAATTACCAAAACTGTTGCACACTTCTTGATTGATGGGTAGAATTAATGATGATCTTCATAAATGTCAAGAGGCAGTGTTATTCATACTACAGTGAAAACTAAAATCAGTAAAAAGTCCAGTATATGGATAGCCACCTTGTGGTGGACTGGAGAGGTAGTTGTAACAGATTCTTCCCTTTGTATATATGTTGTATGGACAGTTATGATGAAATTTTTTCTTTCCAGGACAGTTATGTTCAAGACACAGCAGAGTTTATTTCTTAATATTAACTTATTTGGGCAATATATTGGTGGAGAAAATGATTTCTTTGAACTAGAATGGTACTCTTTGCTTATTTTCTAAACTGTAGTGCATATTTGCTTTTCAATTTTATCTATCTACAATTAATGGAGTATCAATTGTAGCAAAACCAGCAACAATGCCTCCCTCATTGTCGCTGCTTGACTTGGTTCTCAGCAGATGGCCTACTTGCACGTTACAGATCTCTTGATCCGCTGACCTACAGAAAGAAAAAAACTGATTTTTTAAATATTTTAGTAAGGGTTTTGTGCTTCAATAAAACAAAATTTCAGTAATAATTTCATCAGCATGACATAAGAAACCAAGGTATTTCTCATCGTTCAGCTGATTATAAGCATATTTTAATGGTACATACCTTATGAACTATCTGTTTGTTGACCTGTACATAAACATTTGTTTTGTCCTGCCCAAACACTGCAAGCCTTTAAGAGACTGATGACAACATACCTAATTACATACACATACCTATGGTGGCTTGATGGTGTGTTGCATACAATAGTTAGGTCAATGGTCAAAGTCACCATATGGTGAAAGCAACTTTGTCACTTTTTTCCGTGTAGCCTGCAGGATTATACTTTTCCCAGGTATACATCATCATTAGATGGTCTATCACATATATTTTTTCAGGTCAAAGTTTAAATTCAAGGTCATTACAAGGAAAAACAAACTTAGTAATCTGTTTCCATGTTCAGTCGGTAACTTTTTAACTACTACAAGGATACTTTTATAAAAATGTACAGACATATACATCATGATTAGATTGTGTGTCACATATAATAGTCAAGTCTCTAGCTTAAAGTTCAGGGTCAAAGCAAGAGAAAGCCTAACTTCATGACTGGTTTCTTTATGACCTATTTCTCTGCCTGACCTATGACAATTTACCCAAAGTATGTTTTGGAAGTCTATCCAGGTGAATACATTATGACTGAATGTTGTGTTATAGGCCATAAATAGATTGCAAGGTCAAATGTCAAGGCCATCAAAATGGAAAATGTTACAACATGTTCAAACCATATGTCACTTGTGCTAATCATTTATTCACTTCTTCAAATGTAGTAGCTTGCAGTCAGAATGATCATATGACATATGCTGGAGAAAGTGGACCAAAGATACTGTAAAATGGACTACTGAAAAATTATCTTGAACAAATTTCTTTAAGAATAATATTACATGCAGCAAAGCAAAGAAAATAAACCGTGATTCCCAATAAAACCTATAAATGAGACCAGGAAATTTTCATAAAGGTGAAGTTATGTAAATTAGGAAATCTGACTCAAAATTAGCACCAGAAGAGAAAAAGCTAAGAAGCCTAACAGGAAAATCCAGTGAGAATGAGTATTCGGGATGGCCTGACAGAAAGCTTTTTATTTATTTTTTGTTGCCTTATGATAAGATGTATGATTATACAAGGGAACAAAAATACCATACTGAAAGTTTTTTAACCTTCAATTCTTTGTTCTGCACAATCAGACCATTCAAAATTTTAATGAGCTTTTAGAACTTGAACTTTTTCATACATATATGTTTCTTTTCTGACTTTTGACTTGTCCCATTTTTTATCAGACTTGTCACATTTTTTAATTTTTGACAATTCACATTTTTTTTATGAGACTTTCATAACATATGTATTTTACTTATAATTATTAATGACAACAAAAACATTGATCAAATGTAAACAAAATCACCAAAAATACAGAAGACATAATATTCCTGGTTGATCCGGGAGATACTAATGTCAAAATCAAAGTGTGATGCATGAATGCATATGAGGCCAAGACTGGATAGAATAAGAAACAGTCTCAGATGTAAAATTGTTTAATAATCACAATGAATATAGCACACAAGCGTTGATGAGCCTAATTCTGCAGAAATGGAAAAGTATCAGTCAGATTTGTAAATGGATGGTAAAACATGAATATTTTACAAATGAAATAATTTTATAAACACAATCTAGCTCATGAACTTTGGTGATGTGCATACTGACGTGTTTATCGTGCCCAGGATAAGATGTAATTGGAAATGTTAATGGTGAAGTACACTTTGGGTTATCACTTACCCTAAACACACTCCATATATTCCAATTTCTGATACTACATTTTGCAAACTGGGATCCATACCAAGCTTCAGGAGGTGGTTCTTCTGTTGCCATGGACGTATCCGCTCCATCAGGATGTATGCTTGCCTTTCCTCTGAGTTACGGATTTTTATCAAGTAATTTTTCATCTCCTCACCGTACAAGTTATTACCTGGGAACATTGATTAAAATACTAAATTTTTAGGAGAGATTTTATTGTTGACCAAAAAGAATTGCTAGAAAAGCGAACTGCCATTTCTAAACCTACTGATATTATTTATTTATCTACAGTAAAACTTTAACATCTCAAAACTTTAATCCTGGTGTAAAGCCTTCCCTTGTCTGCAATACTCAAAATATTTTTACTCAGTCCTGGTGTAAAGTGATCTCTTGCCAGCAATCTTATAAACTCCAAACAATCAAGATTAAAAACAATAATTTTTTTACTCAATGATGTTTCAGAATCTTGATCTAGAATTATTATATTTTGTTGCAACCTATTCTCTTCCAAAATCCTCCTAGTGAATAATCATCAGTATTTACAATGGAAAAAATAACCTGTTTATGTGATGGCTTTGCGTTTATTACTTGCAACCTCAACCTCCCCCCCTTTGTTGTGTGTGTGTGAGAGAGAGAGAGGGAGAGAGATATAATTAGGTATAGGTATATTTTGAAAGGTATGGGTAGGCACAGACAAATATTGATGGACTGAAACCTAAACGTATGTATGTATATGATCATTAAATGGCACCTCAGCACTATGATGGCCGCATGGTACCAATTAAAAGTACCACAAACGAATAATGAAAAATTGTACAAAAAATTTCTGGGAAGATAAAACCCTCTCAAATAAATGTAGACATGAAATACTACAAGACAAGAGATAGAGGACAAAGATGTTAAAATATTTGTAAGCTAAACTATACAATAAAATCTGAAGTTAAAAACTACAAATTCCTTAAAAGCAGAGGGATAAAATTAGTTATATAAACCACATTCTGACAATCAGTCCAAGATTTCTTGCATAATACATGATCATAAAATGCTTCAACTGAGTTTGCATCAGGAAACATTTGTCTTGCAGGGTGGAAATCAATATGCTCAGCAAGTATGTGTTCTATTGTCACTGGACACTGTCAGGGTATGTCCTCTGGTTAAAGTGTACCCTTCAGAAGGTATACATTGATCAGTCCTATACATGATGGCTTCAATATCAAATCATCTCTACAATTTGTTTTATATGATTGATATCACTATCCAATGATGTATTGATGTTACAAAGCCTGTTTGTGGAGCTTTCATTCCACATATTTTGCTAAGTATATAGATAATTCCGAATTTATGTAATATTTAAGTCTGCATATAGAAATTCCATTTAGAAATGGCTGACTGCAGGGCAGCTTTGGCTGCTTTATCTGTTCTTTGTTACCCTTAATACTAATTTGACTAGGCAGCTTACAGTACAGAATAATTTTTCCAGACTGTATGAGCAAATCATGTTGCAACTAAGAATGGAGATATTAATGAGCTGTCAAATTAGATGTTTGACCAGACTTTCAGTGTGGATAATAAATCCAAAAGAGGATGAATATTGTTTGTTTTTTTTTGGCAGAGTTGTCACTGGTTAAGATGGAGGCTTCATCTGGTAAATGGTTCGATATGATGCCTTGAGATGGATGGCCATGATAGGAGCCTCAGATTTTGTTGAATTTATACTGAAAAACAAAAGCATTCATTGCCGACCTTCTGAATTGGCAAAGGCCAATTATCATTTTGTAGGGTTTCAACAACCAAGTTGGTGATTTTGGAATATAAAATTAGGCAGCATTTCTAACACATTTTTTCGTTATTTCTTAGTGAAGACTAAATGATATTCTGAGCACACAAAGTTTGGCATTTGGGCCTAAAGACAAAACTGTATGTGGAATTGGATCAGAAGATAGTCTAGCTGATGTGATGGTTAGTGGGCTTAAAGCCATTTTTCAACACGATACATTACAGCATTATATCTGATAAAGTAAGAACCCAGAAAACCCCTGGAAGCTACTGGCAAGCTTTCCCCCATTACTCATATTGGCTGAGCAAAGGAGACACAAACCCAGGTGGACAGAGGTGAGATGGTAGTGATTGGTGAAGACCACTTGGGCATCCAGGGCTCCCAAATATAATGAAGAGCTAATTTTGTTCATACAATATCAGGTAACAATTAATTAGTCTCAACCTGGAGGCTTTCTGAAGAGGAATCTCTAAATGCTTCCAAAATCTAAACCACTGAGTGTGCATTGGATCAAGCATTTGCAGGTAAGATTTACAAGCTGATCTGAGCACAATAGACCCATAGTCAAGTTTAAATCTCACCAAAACCTCAGTCTAAGGACAGCCTCTGAATTCTTTCAATTGATCCTTACCTCCACCCTCTCTTTGAGGTTTCAAGACATAATTGCTGGGAGATGAAATTGCCATTTCTACAGCTTCATTCCCTTCTGAATCCTGCCAAAAGAAAAAAGAAATAATTTTACTTTCTGTTTGAATTATGCGGTAAATGCCTTCAATTTTGTGTGTTGATTCCAGTTGGTATTAAATTAAAATTTTAATTCTGACTTACAAACTTACGATGTGCTTTATTTTGGATCATAAAAGATTCAGGGTCTAAAATTATGATAATACCAACCTGAAATTAGTGCATGCTGTAATTGATTACTCTGGTGGGTTTAGTCATGGTAGAAGTTTTCTGAGTACATCTAGGCAGAAGCTCAATAAAGCGGTTACTTCGGTATCTGTGTGTGTCTTTACATTTGTCTGTATGTCCATCCTTAAGTCTATCCACACACTATATTAAACTCAGTAGTTGTATTCATAAAGTCGCACAATATAATCGCAGATCTGGGTCTGTACATTTTGTTAGGAGTAATCAGAGGGAACAAATAACACTGACCCTGATCTGCTGGTGCATAATGTAACAGCAGATCTGTGTCTATTTTGTTTGCAGTTGGACTTTATTTATAAGTGAGTATATATAGTAATTTATATTTTTAACAGATTTTATTTAATATCTAAAGGTTGCCAAAGTACATTACATTCCTTACTGGAAGCCCTGGTAGCTCAGTTGATAGATTGATTTTCAAGATGACTGCCATGGCAGTCATGTTTGAGATCATATTGTCATGATTTGTATTCAGGACCAACCTGATATTATAATTACCATATTTGCTGGCCTTTAAGATGATACTTTTTGACCAGAAAATCTTAGCTTCGTCTTATACTCCAACTCAACTGATATATGGATTATGTCATCTGAATCGCTTTATTTTATGTTACATAATTTTTCGTATGGAAAAAGTTCTCCAATAAGTACAATAATAATGTTTAAAAAATATTTCATTTTGGGGAAGAGATCGTGTATGAAAAAATACAGGACCCAACAAGTAGAAGGATTTTAAACAATTACATGATCGTCAGTATTAAAAATTAACGTACATCAGATATAACTGCCCCCTCGGATGCGGAAGGTCATGGGTTTGAACCTCGGCCGAGTCAAACCAAAGACTTTCAAAAATGGTATTAACAGCTGCCTCGCTTGGTGCTCAGCATTAAGAGGTTAGTGTTAGGACTGGTCGGCCTGGTGTCAGGATAATGTGACTGGGTGGGACATGATGCTACATGTCTGCAGCATGATGCCCCAGTGCTAGACATCACCATAAACTGTCACACTGCAGACTTCGTAGCGATATGACTGAAAAACTGTTAAACCTACGTTAAAAATCTAAATCACACGCACAGAGATGTAACTGCGCTAAAGCACCATGCACTAGTAATATACACTGTTTAAATTTGATTATATATATATGTGCATTAGAATTGACAAATTGCATTATGAATATGGTACAGTATAATGAAAGAAAATGCCAGGTGGTTACTCATGTAAATTTCTCAACCAGTGAAATCTTTTGAACTTGCCAATAGGACTGACAGCAATTACAGTAACATATAGCATCAGCAAAAATCAAAAACAATTGCTGAGTAAGTACAGGAAGAGTACATGAACTTTACAAAAAATAATTTTATTTGTTGGGAATGGAGAGGTCGTTGCACTTGCAAAGAAAATTAGACAGCATGTGAAATGGTCATTATTGGGATTTAACCTAAATAGAGTCTATATGGAGATATTGTGAATATTTAAACTCTGAAGGAGTATGGTATGTATTTTCATAGTTTACATTTACTATTTAATTTATTAATCTTTTCTCTCTTTGGCAAAAGCTTCAGCTAAACAGGTGCAGAAGAAAAATGCAATGGAATACATATGCCTCTCTCTTTGTATCTCTCTTAAAAAAAGAACTGGAAAAAGCATTTTAGCATTAATGATGCAATTTCCCTATTGCTGGTAATCTGAAATAGCATACAGTGATACTTTTAATATTTATGAAACAGAAGTAATTAGTTTAATTCCACACAACATCACAAATTTTATCCTATCTGTAACTCCAAAAATTTTCAGGTCAGTGTTATTATATGTAGCTAAAAGTACATAATACATTTAAAATACTTTGTATGAAACAAATTAGGTACTTTTAGTTACATTTAATGATCCAGACTGGCAAGGTTACCGGGTTACTGATTGGATAAACTTTGTGATGCTGTATGGAACCAAGTGAAAAAGATGAAGCCAAGGTGTTGATCTGGTCTCGTCTTATACTCAGCATCAACTTATATATGGATGAAGGATGGAAAATTTACCAAATTTGCTCATTCGACTTATACTCCGCATTGACTTATAGGCCGGCAAATATGGTACATGACTTTGTTCTGGCTATGTGATTCTCACAATAGATAAACTCATAAATACTTTCAGAATAATGTACACTTCAACTGATGAAGTGTTTGTTATTATTATATATACTGCGGTAATTTTCTAATATAATATATTCTTGCATAAATAGAAACAATCACTGTAAAAAACAGTATATCCATTGTAGCTGCAAAAATATTCTCACATAAAGAATATCTTCACCGAATATAGTAAAGTCACGATCAATAATCATATCGTTGTAGTAGTGTTTTTGGCTCTATTATACTATATTCCCACAAAGGAAAATCTCCAAAGAATATAGTATAGTCACATCGAAAACAGTGGTCTTGCAGCTTTAGCAGCTGTATATTGATCTGACTGGGATGCCTCATGGCAACTTCACGTAAGGAGCTCAAATGGGTTACACTCATGTGCTTAATCCTGTTTCAGAATTTGGAACGATAATCAAGTGGCTGAAGTAGAATGATAATAGCAGTTTGTTTGGTTATGATCAAGGTCAATGACTTTCCTCTCGCATCATGCTGTAGTAATTGTGTATTGGGGTGCTTTGTGGTAATTTTGCAGGGGGGAGGCACAAGTAAATAATACACTCATATGTGATGTAAGTGAAAAGTCACTTTGTGTAGAAAACTTTGACCTAGATTAGTAATAGAAATCTCAAACCACTATTATCATACTAATAGTGTATATATCATGTTAGAGTGGGGATCTTGTGAGTTTCTCAGTCTTGACTTATAGGCCAGCTAATATGTTAGTATTCTGGTGAAAACCCCATGTCAATATGACTTTCCATTTAGGAGGAGTAGCAAAAAAACAGAATGTTTAAAATGTCATTTTGAACACATTTTGGATATGAAGTGATGATGTTGTTTGCAAAGGACAGAAAAGTCTTATATTTGGTAGCACATATGTTTTATTATCAGATAAAGAAGAGTGTGATAGAATTAGACCAAAAGGAAAACTGTAATACAGAAGGGATTACCTACTGTTACCTACATTGTCTTGTAAGTGTATACATATTCCATAAAGAACATAGTGATCAAAACAAAGCTTAATGGAAGAAGTTAACATATATACATAAGCATAAACAATAAACAGATCAAATATATATATATATATATATATATATATATATATATATATATATATATATGAAAAATAAAATTGGGGAGTAGAGCTTGTTGTCTCTGACATCTAATTTCAAAATTTTTTCATACTTCAGTACCAAATGAGTTAAAGTTGACAAATGTATAGAAGTCATGGTTCATCAACTAAATGTAATAGACACAGACGTTTCTATTGTTCTTCCATTAATGAAAATACTTATTTCAGAAGCACTAATATTCAAGAAACATTTTGGATTCATTATAATACTATCTGTGCAGCATCTAATACTATTTATCTGATAACTTGTATTAAAAATATGTTGGAGAAAAACACATCAGCAAGTACCTAAATGCATTAACAAAGATTTCACATCAATAACTTGATGGATCCATCTTTTTAATCTCATGTCTCTACACACTTAAATGACAGCTTTCATAATTTACAATCTTTTTCATTTAAGGGCTGTTCCCGTAAAACATATACCCCCTGGGGGGGAAGGCACTTATAAATTCAACCAACCCACAATAGAAGCAATTTAAAAAAATTATGACCCACCGTCTGCTGCATTTTAATCGAAAAACATCACCCCCTACAGAAGCATATTATTTTACCTAATTTCCAGCTAGTGGTTAGAGGGTGGTAGAAGCGATTTTAATTTTGGGTTGGGGACAGATGCGATTTAAATGACTGCTGACTGGAGGTAATCTATACTGAATTCTTAGATATATAATCTAGTTCACATTTGTATCCATTGTATGTAATCAATCATCTTTTGTTCTTTTGTCTGTCAGCCATGTATGTTTCTTGATTTGTCAGAAATAAACAAAAATTTAAACTTGTGAAAGTGATGCTGCATTATTTATGCCTGCTTGTACACTATATAATTTCTTGTCTTAAAAATATATTTTCTTCAATGATATGTCTTATTTTTATGCCTTGTTGCCTGATTGATATACAAAAGAAAAGAAATACAGTATGTCAAAGCACTGTTTCAACAGCCTTACTGATCAATCAGTTTATCATCATCATCAATCAGGTCTCTTCTATGATCAGGCCACAATAAATTAGTGCCATGATTTTCATCCCAACCACCCACTGGATGTAGTTTAAATATTTGATACAATGGCTGTCCCTGTCCTGAAAATATTTTTTTAAAAATCTAAAACTCATCTTGAATTAAATTTCAAAAATGGATGAAAATTGAGGAATAATTATTTTGGGCCCAGTGTACTTTTAAAATCAACATCATTGTTGTCAACTGTCCCTTGTCAACAGCAGCAGCAGCAGCATCACAGGTTCTAATTTGGCAGAGTGATGTAAGATGTTTTGTGATTGCTGTTCATCATATTGGTTTAAACCCCACTTTGGCCTTTTATGTTTCTTCAGTAGTAAAATTGGCTGCTGTATATAGATTCTCTTGTGCTGAAAATGGTGTAAAAGCCATAATGATCTACCATCAACATGAGGTCTCGTCTCTGAATGATGTTGGGAGAGAACTGAAACATCAAATGTAGCAACTGATCAATGGCACCAGCAGCAGCAGAAGTACCAGTTTGTCATTTATGCCACAGTTGTATGAGTGTATCATTTTTGACCATAATAAATGTCTTCAAACCTATGAATATTGTCAGTTGTTTTTCTAAAATCCATCTAATGAACAGTCATCATTGTCATGTCCTGTCTTTTCTGACAACTGCCATCTACACTGGTTTGAGTTACTGTGCCAGTACAATGTGTATTTGTGAAAACTTGCCAACAGCCATCAGATTCTTTGAATCTTCTTCCATCTTCAGTACCAGCTGCCATATAGGCTACAAAGAACTGAAAATGGCATTAACTCCAAATCAAGTACAACTTCTGTATCAAACAACACTATTACAATAAAGAACACAAACTGCAATGAAACTACAATTTTTATGAAAGCCTAAAATCAAATAAACTAGGAACTTCTTTCACAGATTTTAAGTTTTTCCTTCTGTATGTTTAATTCAAATTTTCTGCAACATATAGCACTTGACCAATGCATCAACTTCCTTCTTTGACAACTTCTTTCTGGCAATCTCTTTGTGCACTTCTGGCAATATATCTGTCTTTAACTTTCTATCTGGGTGTTCTTGAACCCCTAACAGAGTGTGCAAAACATACTTGAGCTGCTTTACATTAAGCACACCAAGTGGAGTACCTTTAAATTTCTCACTTATTTTCTTTCTCTCAGTTTTAAGTTTTTCCTTCTCATTCAAATGATCAAGATACATTTGTATATCCTCACAGCTTACACCTACAAGATTGCTGATACTTTCCATGTCTTCTGTGAAAATATTTTCTCTCGATTCCAGTAGGTGCTTAATGTTTCTGGTTGGCAAAAAGAAATCTGGAGTAAGAAAACAATCTTTTGCTTCACATTCCTGTTCAAGCGACAGAATGGCCATTAATGTGTCTTGATAAGAAAGGTAATAAAAAATCCTGGCAGACGAGACATATCCAAGACTGGTTGTATTTCATATCTTTTAACAGGGAAACCTCTCCAACTATCATCTGTTCTGTATGTTGCAAAAGCATAATGCATTTGAGTAGATATATCTGGATCATTTGTGTTCACTAAAAGTTGATAAGCATTCATTGCCTTATCTTTTATTAAGTCCATATTTTTCACAGAGTTTTCCCCATATTGGTCCACTTGGCTTTATAACAAAATTATTTTCCATTTGATAGGATGCATTCTTACCAAGAAAATTCTTTATTACAGATTCGAAATTTGGGTCAAATACCCAGTCCATTGTTTTAGGTGCAACATATGCATCTATTTTGTCTGATGAATAAAATGTGTCATCAATTCTTTTTACTGCTTCTTCCTGGGCAGCTGACATATTTTCATAGAATTTGTCTAAATCAAATGTGCCCTGTTCATCATACTCTTTCTCATGAATTCTTTTTGATGAGATGATTCCACACTGACTTAATGCTCTGTTTTCTGCTGTGTGAAGTCTCTCCACAGAATGATATTTTGAATCTCCTTCAGCCAAGCTCTGCACTTTGAATCTGTCCAAATCGAGCAACCATCTAATAAGCATTGAACAAAAGTGTGTCATTTTATTTCGTGGACGTTCATCTCCACCTCCATCAACCATAACAAGCAACTGAGAGACAAATGAGCCATTATTCAAAAAGTGACTTGTATATTGATCTAAAGACATAATGTACAGGGTTCATTCATGTGTCTAAATGCAGTCGAGGGTTCAAAATAGTGGATTTTAATTAATGAGGCTCCACCTCCCTGTACACGAGCTTTGGTAATGCCAACAGAACCTATGCGAAAAATGACACGTTGTTATTGCAGCTGCAACACTTTAACAAACTGATATGTTGTAATTGATAAAGTTTTTTCCGAACTTTTTTCCCAGTCATGATCATAATAGCTTATTCGCTTCCAAGATTTTGATGGACGCTGAACAACCTCTACATCTGTATGAACTAAGGCCTTATCATCTCTTGCTAAAACACATCCTTTGTTACTAAATTCTGTTAAAGATAACTGTAATGCATGCATAGCATAGTGACTGTTTATAGAGTATCCACCTTTGTCTCGAGTTGATCTATGAAGTGAAATTTCTGGGTTCACAGCCTTACTTTCATGATGCCTTTTTGCTTGGAATGTTTTGGATCAAAAGTTTTGTGTGTATGCGTAAGCAGCAGATGAAGATATAGGTATTCTAAAAACTTGTTGTAACAGAGAAACAGCCCGTGGCATGTCCAGCCATGACTTTTTGTTTACAAACAGTGTTTTGTAAATTAGACATGGATGTGTTTGTAATCCCTGGTCTGCACTATCAAATAATGAGAGCAAACAAGTTGCTAACATTGGATATTTTTCTGCCAGTATTAGTCTACCAGAACCTTCTTCATGAACCAATATCTCTTTCTTTCTCCTCTTACTTTCATAGTTTGTTTCACATGTTTGTTTAGTTTCAGTCCATTTCTCCAAGCTGTTAGACATTTCAACTTCATTGCGTTTAATGCCATGCTTTTCAAAGACCACTCCACCTACTTTATATTTATTCAAGTAAGTTCTGCTAGTCAATTTTGTAAGGATAAGCCTTAAGAGTTTTCTGTCTTTTTCTGTTGTTCAAAACTTAAGGCTGGAACAATTAAATCATTCAATTTTGATGCAATTTCTGCCTTTACTATCTGATCATGGTTAGGCCACCTTAAGTTATCAATCAATTTACTCCTTTCAACACCCTGTAATCTTTTAGTCAAATAAGCCACTGGTCCATATTTACCTGCTGTATACACTAGAATGACAGGTAAGTTGTCAAGCATAAAATCTCGAGCAACATTGCTCTTGTTGTCTAAAATGGGACCCTTTACTCTTACTTCATTATATTCATGTTTACTAGTTTCACTGTATATAGACCATGCATGTTTCAATTGCACATAAAGTTCAATGGCATCAGCAACAAGAAGTAGCCCTGTAGCTCTAATCCTAGATGTAAGGTGATTTTTGATGTTATTCACAGTATCTTTTAGATTGTTCACTGCTTCGTCCCAAGATAAATTACAAGCATTACTGTCATACCACATACTGTTTTTGCTTGCCATATTTCTCCTGTAATCTCTCTCTGCATTTAAATTTTTCATTTGTCGCTTTGATTTCAGAATATCTGCATCAGTATAGCACAAAGAGGACAAACCTGAAGTTGATTTATTTAGTTTTTTGAAATTAGGACAGTTGCTTCCCCCTCATGTGGATCACACCGAACCATTCTACTATATTCACTTAAAAGAAATTTTGCAAATTTGTCATCTCGACAGCAAAGGACTGCTGCACCATTTCCTTGATAGACAGCCTTGTGAAATGGAATGTCTCTCTGGTAATGTATGTGTGAGTTAAATACCATCTGTATTTGGTTTTTAATCAAAACCACAAATGTATGGCTTGGCTTGGGGGTAATAATAATTGCCTTCTTTGACTCTTCAGAAAGGCAACTCTGAAAAACATCATAAAGAATGGATTTGTCTATTCCAGCACTTCCTTTTCTATGTAATATTGACCAGTCACGCCCAAGATCTTACTGGCTTCAGACAGTAATGATGGTCCCAGTTTGTTAGAATGCCATGTGTGACAAACATTTTGCACACAATTCAAATAAACATTCCGACAGCCTGGTAAGTCATCTGCATTTAAAGTGAGGCCGCCCTCAAAATATGTTACTGCTGTGCACAGGGATATAGCCATGCATGTACTAGAGCCTTCTTCAATGCTGAAACTGCCACAATTGAACTGAGACATTGCAGACATAAGTGCATCTATCACCATGTTTGTGTTGAAATAGAGAGATTGTGGTTGCTTTGTTTGCACTGCAATGATATCTGCATCAGTTTGTTCTATCACCCACCCACTTCTTGATGTAGGTACTTCAGTGTTTTCTACTGTCCCCCCACTTCTTGATGTAGTTATTTCAGTACTATCTTCAATAATCACCCCACTTCTCAATGTAAGTACTTCAGTGTTATCTTCTATCATCCCTTCACTTCTTGATGTAGGTACTTCAGTGTTGTTTTCTACGGTCCCCTCACTTCTTGATGTAGTTACTTCAGTACTATCTTCTATCATCCCCCCACTGCTCAATGTAGGTACTTCAGTGTTGTCTTCTATGATCCCCTCAATGCTCAGTTAATAATCTGTACTTATTGCCCAATGTTTACCACTATTGTCTCATATGATAAATATATCCAGAATAACTGTAATGGGAGAAGTACAACATCCCTTAAAATCTGGTGATATCAACCTCACATTATAAATTGCAGCAATCATGCAATTTTACCTATGTTTGCTCTGAAATTGCAATTAACCAAACCTTGTATAAAATTTTTAAACGGTTGCTAAACTTTTGTGATTCACAGTATATTAATGATGTGAAAATTATCTGATCCATTGTTATATGATTGAATACATAACTGCATGTCACATAAGTGAATGATAAAAACTGCATATACTGAACGAGTGTAGTGTCTTGACATTGACCCTAATAGATACCAGTAATTTTTCACTAACTGCAAAAATAATAATAAACACTACAATGATGACCGACTGACTCGAATACGGGATACGCAAATACCACGGGATAACTCGAGACGAATAAAATCAAATAACCCGTTAGAGTTTTCTCCCCTGTACATTGATTTGCCACGATATAGACCGCAAAGACAGGGGTCAGATGTGATTTAAGTATTATATATAGCAGCAGGCACGGTGAACCCTACAAATTGGTTTTGAGCAAATTTTACATTGATGATTAAGACAAACTGTAGGGTTCGACTGCCGTACCGCGAAATCATTTGTCTTAATCATCAGGCAAACATATTCATTACCAAATGTCTGTCCACCCCCCCCCTTGCTGCGGTGGACCCTACAAATTGGTTTCGAGCAAATTTTGCATTATGATTAAGACAAATGTGTAAGGTTCGACTGCCTACCGCGAAATTATTTGTCTTAATCATCAGGCAAACATATTCATTACCAAATGTCTGGGTTCACCCTCCCTGCTGCTATGAATTTATCCAGATCAGATATTGCATGTATATACAGTGTGAAGTGAGTCATACATAATATATGTACTGAGATAGGTATGCGTACCGATTTTTCAAGGGCGTGTGACGTAGTAGTTCAAACAATAGTTGTGTTTATCGATAGTCCAGGTATTTGTGTGCAGTTTATTTCCGTGTTTTAATTTTAAATATAATACATTTTAATCGGTTCATACATATAATGGCAAAATATCTTAATAAAATTATAAATATTTATTTATTTGTAAAATCAGATATCAAATGCTATTGCACAATAACCACATATAATAATTTCTAAAACGTATATTTGTAGTCGAGTTCGTTAGCTCAATGTTAAAGTTGCTGGAAACTTTAATACTGATGTTTGCGGTTCGACCCCAGATCTCGCCGAGATGGGTTCGGGTCCCCGGGTCGCCCACGTCTTTTAATAAGTGGGGGGGGGGGAGGCATCCCCTGAGATTTCGATAAATCACCACGTATCTCGTGGTCGGATTCCATTTTGAATTCTACCCCGGGGTTTCGTGGGGGTTTTATCGAAATCGCAATGCCTAGACAGCCTTCTGAATTGCTAATATTTCACTTTCGTCGATTAGAAATTCGCCGGGAGGTGTGTCTATGCAATACCCCCCCCAAAAAATAATCAGTAGTATGCCTTGAGCTCTCTGCCCCATGGAAGAACCCCCAAATAAACATCCAGAAAGGGTGTTAGCCAAAAGAAACAGAACATGGGTGTGCCGCATAATAGTCATAAGAGAGAGAATGACAATGTAAGGACCCCATGAAAGTCACACAGGCTATCGAGGGGCTCCATTGAAGGGTAATCGCTGGGATCTACTGATTATTTTTGATAAATTAAAATACAGACAAACATGCATACATACAGACATACATAGAAAGGGGAAATAATTCTCTAGCAGAGGAGGAGCAGAGTTATCGCGCTTTATTAAGTATTTTTGGTGATTTCAAATTCAATTAAATATCTATTATAAATATTATTTAATAATGAATATTGGAGAACCACACTCAGCTAGATTAGCACGAGAAAGACTAGAAGCAATTAGAAAATATTTACCTGTTCGTGATGCTGTCAAGCAACAATTACAACAACGACAAGAATCTCATGTTGAATTTGAGGAGGATACAAAACAATTATTTAAACCTATTACTGAGACCACTAAAGGTATTCAACCTGTGTTAGAAAAAACCGCTGAAGCAACTGGAAAAATAGCAGAAAGAACAAAACAGACAAAAAGAATTTTACGTGGACTTCCAGCTGATATAGCTGCTGCTCAACCAATGCAAAAAATATTTGAAGATATTGAACAAGTTCGTGGTGAAATAGGTGATATAAAGGATCGTACACAAGAACCAGAAGCAAGAACCAGGGTTAATCTGGTCAATAAGTTTACTGAAGAAGGTATTGATCTTATTAGAGAGGCCGAAGATCTAAAATTAATTGAGATTGCTGCGAGAGGTTATTATTATCGAAAACAATTTTTAAAATTTGAATTCGCTGGTGATCCCGTAAATGAGGATACTTGGCACAAATGGATATATCGTGTACGCTATAACGTTAATCAAATTCGAAAAAACGATCCAAATTTTACTGACTATAAAAATAAGATAAATAACTATATTGCACAACAACGATCACCAATACTATTACCACCACTATCACAGCAATTGATACAATCTCCAAAACAACAAAAAACAATCAAAAAGGAAGAAGAATATTTGCCGTCAGACACCTCTTCTGGCAACGTAAGTAGAAGTGGATTTACTACTCATGGTAGTGGCCTCGTTACTCAATGTCCTAACAATATCCTTGCCGACGTTGAACGACTAGAAATTCTCATTGGAGGAAAACGAGCTGGTAATAATTCCCCAGAAATAATTAATGAGGCGGCTGATATTTGCAGACGATTATTTACCGGTGGTATCATGGACGTTGATGTTTATCAGTCTCTTATTAATGAAATTGCCGATGACTACTACAGCGACTGAGTATGTAATTAAATATAATTACTATAATAAAATGATAGTACATAGTACTCAACGTGGACCAACTATGGTCAGGGTAATAAATTCACGATTACCAGTATATAAAACGACATACGGAAATGGACTAGGTGATG
The DNA here is from genome assembly GCA_016617855.1 of Megalonaias nervosa. Classification (NCBI taxonomy): domain Eukaryota; kingdom Metazoa; phylum Mollusca; class Bivalvia; order Unionida; family Unionidae; genus Megalonaias; species Megalonaias nervosa. The sequence goes on from JAECUM010035016.1 coordinate 44,324, forward strand.
TTGTTCAGGGTCTATTTAGAAGGATAGCCCCAAAAGCAATACCGATTGCAAAGCAACTGGGAATGAAAGCTATTGATGTTGTTCGTGAAAAAGGTATTGGTGCTGTTGGTAATGTTGCTGGTAAAGCATTTTCAGCGATTAAAGATAGATTAACACGATTAATACGCAGACCTGCGGTCCGACCTCAACCAGTAAAATTACCTAGTACAGAAGTAATGCCTGCAAATGTCAGTAAAATAATAAATCAAGTTGCTAATCAAAAACTAGCAGAGTTGGCTGATGTGCCTTTATCAGAAAAAGAAAAAATATAACCTCTAGTCTGATAGCAGGAAGTGGTCTCACTTCCCGAAGTAATCTTCGTTTTAGACGATAATAAATATAATAAAGATGTTCAAACGTATATCTGATCCCGCATTTGACATGGACGCACCAGTACTTAAAGATGAGTCTGTGCGTGATTATCAGTATTATTCTTACGACGCACGAATTCCAGATCAGCGTGGACGAATCGAACTACAGGTTCAGGATACAAGTAGATATTTCTTACCCGCTGAAGCATTTATTGAAGTCGAAGGTGAAATTTTAAATATTGCTAATCCTGCAGCACCAGTAGCATATGGAGACGATGTTAATGTCGGTTTTGTTAATAATGGTATTATGGCATTATTTGACAGTGCAACGTACATGATTGACGGAAAAATATTGAATCTATTCAGAAGGACGTCGACGTTGCAACAACAATACTTGGTCTTGCAAGATATAGTGATGATTATTCAAGATCAGCTGGTCCATCAATGATGTTTGCAAAGGATACAACTGATTCTCCAGAGTATCGACAATATGAAATAGGACAACCAAGAAATTTTGCTAGAAACGCCAATGCGGATGTACAAAGTATGATTATTAATGTAGATCCAGATTTCAACTTAGGATTTAGATCACGTCGAGCAATGTTGCGTGGTGGAAGAAGAGCATTTTCATGTGTGATTCCACTATCACATATATTTGGATTTTGTAGAAATGTCAGAAAAGTCATTTTCGGATCTAAGCATACAGTTGTACTTGTACGAAAAGCAACCGACAACGATGCATTATGGAGACTCGCTGGTGATCCTGGCAAAGTAATTCTTACAAAACTTTCATTGTGGATGCCGGTGATGACTCCATCAATAACTGAAGAAGATCGTCTACTCTCTTTTATGAATCAAGGTGGTAAATCAGCATTATCGTGGTTAACAATGACCACAGATGCTATCCAGAGTAATATTAATGGTTTATTTACGTGGCAAATAGCATCACAACAAGGTGTTTCTGCACCACGACATATATTTATTGCATTTCAAGATGCTGCACGGGTGGATGATCAAACACGTAGTATTATGATATTTGATAATCTTGGTGTTTCCGAAGTTTCCTTAAGAATAAATGGACATCAAGAACCATCCGAGGATATTTTACTGAATTTCGATCAAAATCATGTAGCACGTGTATATCACCGTCTAATGACGTTCATGGGACGTGATCAAAATGTTGATACTGGTTTACAAATATCACAATTGGATTTTACAACCTTATACCCAATTTATTATTTTTCGCTCGAACATTTAGATTTAACCAGACAATCTGTAGTCGATATACATTTTCGAGCTCGTGTGACAATAGGAACTATTGCCAATTACAGGGCAATTGCTGTCATACTCAGCGATAAATCGATGTTACTTGAAGGTGCTGGTGGACGAATGAGAGTCGTTGATGCTCCAGTAGAAAACATGTAATTAGATTATTTATGAATATTATAATGTCGTATAATAATGTTAGTGTTAGTCTGACTCCTGGTCAGATTAAAAAGATACAATCAGCATCAAAAAATAATTGCGGATTAAAAATATTGCTAAAGAAAGATCAGATGAGCGGCTCAAATAAATTATCTCTTACAGAACGTCAACTCGGGTATTTCAATGAAGCCAAAAAATCAAATAAAGGTATAAAACTTAATCTTTCTGCGGGTGCCATTAAAGATATCATTAAGACGGGTGGTATATTTCCACTTCTTGCTGCTATACCAGCATTAATTGCCGCTGCAGCCCCAGCTGTTGCAAAAGCAGCTGCATTAGGTGCTGTTGGAACTGCTGCTGGAATGGCATTAAAGAAAGCAACCGGACAGGGAATCAAAAAAAAGGGAAGGGGTCTAAGATTACCAGGGACCCCACACTGGTACGGAAAAGGCCTAAGATTACCAGGGACAGTTTACTGATATCTCCTATGTCCAATTTTGATTTACTAGATGCTGCTAAAAAATTAAAAATAAAAAATTTTAGAGGAGTTTTCATGCGCGATCAATTACCAAAACAACCAAATAACATTGAAACAGGTATTATTAATCTCGATAAAAATTCTGGTCCAGGCACGCATTGGGTCGGATATGCAATTGATCCACGTGGAATTATTTATTTTGATTCATATGGACTAGCTCCACCAAAAGAATTCTTAAAGTATATTAGTTGCTATCAAAGTATTCCAATATGGTATTCAACATTACCTACACAAACATTAACCGATCCACCAATATGTGGTCGAGAAGTACTTAATGTACTTGATGCTATATCAAAATCAACAAAACCACCCCACAAAGTTGTACATGAATATACTACGACGTCATATTTAAACAGACATTAGTAAATATAATGGTGGATATTTATGGAAGATCTTCCCGTAGAGGTCATCAGCAGGCTGATTTATCTAAGTATGCAACTCTTGATCAACTCAGAAATGAAATTGATGATTTATTAAATCTCGCAAGTGTGGATCAAAACGAAGTAGTTGTTTTTCAGGATAAACAAGGACGATTAAAAACAAGTAATATACAACTATCAGATGTTCTTATAAGAATTCCAACTGCGGCCGTAGATAATATAGTTACTTTCTCTGATCAGGGTAAAATACAAGATTCTGGTACATCACTCAGTAATTATATTAAGAAATCCGGCGATGTATTTACCGGAGATATTAATATGAACCAAAATAAAATCACCGACATTGGAAATCCAACCGCAGATGCAGACGCCGCAACAAAGAAATATGTCGACGATCAAGAATCTAAATATGTACTGACCAACCGCGGTATAATGCATGCATCTCTCGATATGAATAACAACAGCATTACTAATCTCAGAAGACCAGAGACAGATTTTGATGCAGTTAATAAAAAATACGTTGATGATAAGGAAATTCCAATCAATAATGAAATAACAGAATTCAAAAATGAATTTCTTAGTCACGTGAATACGTTTTTAAGTTTTCACAGAAACATAAACAAACTTAAAAATGATTTTTTGGAAACCCATCAAAGGTTGATATAAAACTTGATGATATTAATAAAAAATTAATTGATATAGAAGCAAAACTTTATTTTACAAATGAGGAAGTAAAAAGATTAGAAGGTGATATTGTCAGTAGAATACCTAATATTGTTCAAAAAACTAATCTGATTAAAATTCCACACGGACAAATTAAAAATATCGTATACACAGTAGCATCAGGATCATCAACATGGACACCACAAAATAATACTATCAAATATACCGCAGAAATTACTGGTATTTACAGGCTGTCCGTATTTAGTGATGAAAGATTTGCTATAATTAACAGATATATATTGCGTCATTCAACTGATTCTCTCTCTGGAGTTGTATCTATATTATTAAGTAAAAATATTGAAGAAACATTTATACTGAGAATATATGATCAAAAAATAAACTCAGTGCCTTATTGGTGGCATCTGGAATTTGTGGTTGAAACACCGCAATTAATCACTTAATATAATAATAATGGATCAACCTCAGTCTCGCATTGACGTTCAACTTTACAGATGCAATCAAGTATGTGAACGTCTGACTAAACTAAATAATTTTATCGACTATTATAACACGAAAATAAAAAAATACAAAAGACGTATAGTTGTCATCGATGTAGTTGTTTACTCGGTTTCTGCTGTTATTACTGGAACAGGATTATTATTATCAACATTGACGATGACAGCACCTACTATTATAACCATTATTGTTTCAGCATCAACAACTATTGCTGGTGTTCTAGGTATTATAACCAAAAAGATACATACTTGTACAAATGCTAAATTGCACGATTATATGATTAAATTACACACAGTGGTAGAGGCATGTTCTAAATTATCTTTATATATTTCTTCGTGTGTCAGTGATGGTGAAATATCTGATACTGAATTCGCGATGATGATGAAAACTTATGATGATGCTTTTAAAGTGATCGCAAATGATTTTAATGAATTAAATAACAACAATAATAATAATGACAGACAGGGAATTACTTCAGCAGATCGTCACTAATACAACTCCGTCAAAAACTACGATGATATCGTTAAGTTCGACCAATCCTGAGTTTAGTGTCAATTTTCCAACCGCAATTCCTGCAAAAGAAATAGCATTAGCACAATTGCGAGTTTATTATAGTTGGCCCAATATTAGATCAAAACCATTTGGTGGACTACAGCCAAATAATTCATTAGTATTTGCTAATAAGAATAAACCAGATGGAACTCCTGATTGGCAAGTAGTTGCTATTCCAACGGGTAGTTATCAAATAGAGCAGATTAATGATGAGTTCCAACGCAGAATTAAATCTATTACAGGAAAAGAATCAAAAATAGCAATTACTGTCTACGAACCAACACTATCTGCGGTTATTGAAATAAATTCTCCCTGATTACTCCGTAGATATTTATCAAAGTTCGATTAGATCAGTATTAGGTTGGCCTGAATATCCACCGGTTTATCAAACACCACCAGAACCACAGAGATCTGATTTTGTCATAGATGTTAAAAAATTTATAAAACCTCCAGAATATAGAACAGAAAAAATGCTTACCCATGGCGACGATATTTTGGTGATGGAGTTGTACATTATATAGATAAAAAAGAAGACTATTTTACAAAAATAGTTGATGGTAAAAAAGGTAAAATAATAGTACTTGATGTTGATGAAATAAATTCATATGCTAATACAATTAAGTCTGAACACGGACGTGTACTTAATTATCTAAGAAATTTATTTTCCAGCATTAGCACTTCCTACAACGATGACTTAAAAAATCAAATAATTGAAGTAATACAACATTTGAATCAAGTTGCTTCAGACCTAGATTTCATGAATGATATTATTGTTAACAGAGAAAAAAGATTAATGGGCATATTAGCAGATAGACGATATAAAGAGTTATATATAGTTGATGAAGACGGTCCACCTCGAAGTGTTAGACTAAATCTTCTGTTTACGATAGTATTTCTAAAACATTTCGGAATTACGCGAGAACAACTATCAACATTTATAATTCCTGGATTTAATTCTGAAGAGCTAAAGAAATCAGTTAATGATCTTATTGATAAACAATTTAAAAGAATATGTGATTCATGGAAAAAATTAATACCTACACCAACTATTCTTAAGTATAATAATGATCCACACGGTGGTGGTCGACATATATCACCTGGTATTGTTAATATAACAACAACAATTGCAGTCAATCTGGTATGTGACGTAATTGATGATAGTTATCAAGTAGATCTTTCAAAATCTAATCACCGCAGTGGCACTGCGGAACAGGGGTATATACTATATTCATTTAGCCCTAAAGACCCCCCGGTTGGTTAATTGTGTCTGAACCAATTAACCCAATTTATTTACGAGTTCATAATCCATTTCTGACAAGAATAAATTTCAAACTCACTGACCAGGCAGGAAACATTTTGGATCTAAGACAAGAATCTCTTAATATTAATTTGTATATACGCTCGTAGAACGTCTGATTAAATATTTCCTAATATAATAAGGGAAAAAATAATTGCTGATTCTGGCAGAAATCTGAAAATATTATTATTTTATTATTTTTTTCTGCTAGATTTCTGAAATCTATGAAAAATCTGTTAGATTTTCTGAAATTATTATTATTTTTCTGTGGAAATCTGTGAAAAATCTGTAAATATTATTATTTTATTATTTTTTCTGTGAAAATTCATCAGAAATTGAAATCCACCGGGTATAATTACCTGACTAAATTATAAAATTCATCAGAAATTGAAATCCACCGGGTATAATTACCTGACTAAATTATAAAATTCATCAGAAATTGAAATCTGCCGGGTATATTACCTGACTAAATTATAAAATTCATCAGAAATTGAAATCTGCCGGGTATAATTACCCGACTGATTAACAAAATCTGTGGAAAATCTAACAGATTTTCTGAAAACTGTCAGAAAATATTATTATTATTATTATTATCTATAATATTTGTAAATGAGGCCTGACAAAATCATGAAATCTGTGGAAAATCCGTTAGATTTTCAGAAATTATTATTAATATTATTATTTGTGGAAAATCTATTAGATTTTCTGAAATCTGAAATCTGTTAGAAACTATTATTTTATTATTTTTTCTGTGGAAAATCTATTAGATTTTCTGAAATCTGCCATCTGAAATCTGAAATCTGTTATAAATTATTATTAATATTATTATTTTCTGTAGAAAATCTGCTAGATTTCTGAAATCTGACAGAAAATTAAAATTTATTGAGTATAATTGTTGCAACTATGATACTGACGACCGTGGTTCGATTCCTATGGCTGACGAATGTTGACAGTATTCGGAACGATGCTATTTTATTTTAAAGAAATAATTATTACATAATGAACCAAGAAAATATAAATAATATTATTTCTGCTATTAAAAAATTAAAACATAACAGAATAAATCTATCTGATAATCTCGATCCTGAAAAATATTATGCGATTATGAAATATTAAAACAAAGAAAAACTGACAATAAATACACATTACCATCTAATTATAAATGTGTAAAATCAATTTATCAGTCTATGCTTGAATCCTTGTCAATGGTAAATGACAAACAGGTAAAACTATTTGCGCCTCTTGCACGTTCGATCGAAAATATTAGATCCGAACTATCTCGTGAATACGAGAAAAAGAAGATCGTGGATAATCGTGTAATGCAATTAAGAAAGATTATATTATTTGATTCTGTCAAAAATGAAAGTGACACCGAGAGCAGCGACGGTGAAGGTACTCATGGTAAAATATAGAGTCGAACTATATACAATTTATTTATTAAGAGCACAGAATTAGATATGTTCAAATATTATCCACTGATTATATGTTTTCGAAAATGCTGATCTAGTAATATTATTTGCAACAAATTGCACCGATCGTGTATGTATACTAAAATATTTTGCAGCCGCATACATCGATTTAAAAGTTATTTCTTGGCCCGTTTCTACATTTATGGATTTAATAGCTCTTCTTGCAAACTTTTTACATTTTCCAGTATTTCCGGATTTACAATTTTGACTCTGTGTAGTAATACGTAGATTTCCAAGTGAATTGTCAAACTTATTGCCGTTGATGTGGTCAATCACATATCCATCTTTGATGACCCCAAAATAACATTCAAATATGAATTTATGCGAGTAATAATGTTTATTTCCATTGGTATTAAAACTAAAATAACCAGTATTATTAATATTACCGACTGGTTTTTTCAATCTACAGTGTCTGATTACACCATCTCGGGATGCTTCATAATTTTTTATTATTGGATGTTTCACAAATTCGTTTTGCTCCATTTATATAATAATATTATTTGTCTAAATCATTATTTTGAAATCTGACCAGATAATCCTCCTCTGTCTTTATAGGAGAGTCAGTATTATTTTTTTTTGTCGTAATATCGTTTTAATTCCCTGTATTTTTTTCCTCCACATTTTAGACACAATTGAGTTTTTCCTCTGACTCCAACACCACATTCAATACACGGTATTGGTCCTGTACTTCCATTTTTGATACTCTGTGCATGATATCCGCAGTATTTGTTCACGCACGGTTTATTACAAAGAGAAATATATCCAATTCTGAGCCAAACACATTTGTTCTTTGTTTCAATCATTATATATATACTAAAATTTTAATTTAAATACTTGTCTTAATTATATGGAGGAATTATCGGCAATTGAACCTCAGATATCCAGATTTGATCTTGACAGACTATCAGAATATAAATTTAGTACTTTGATGCAAGATCTGGCATTAACAGATGAGGATATAATCGAACGTATTCGTGAAGCAAAAAATGAATTTCGTGACGATGGTGCTGCTCATGTATGGTCAACATTCAGAGTCGGAAATGTTACTAATATGATGAATGACAAACGAGGAAAAGTAATTATTAATCACCTTGATGATCAAAAATATTTTATTTTAATAAAATTTATTGTAAATACAAAAGAAGATATTTGGATTATTCGTGACAAACGCGATCCAGTACACATACAATCAGGAAATAATACTGTTCTCTTAAATAATAAATCTAAACCCGGAATACTAACAGGTGTTGACAAATTATATTATATACAGAGTTATCCAGCAACTGCAGTTGTATATGGAATATTTCCGTTGAATAATAAACCTGATGTCGGGGATCTAAAACCTATGAAATTGTCAGAATCAAGAATAAACTGTGTAGCTGAACGAGTTACAGAACATTTTACAAATGCGATACGTGGTAATGGTTTAACAGATTTACGACGTAAAAAAATAAATACTTGGGCAGAATCAGTTAAAGATACCGGAGCATCTATTAAAGATGTCGCTGAACTAGAAAAGAAATTGAAATTCCCAATAACAGTAAAAACGCTGACAGGAGAGATTTTATATAAATCGAAATATGAATCAAGAGGAGCTCCAATAGATATTATTGATCACAATTCGCACGCATGGACCTCAGCAGTAACAATATTTCCACGAGATAGAGCGGTTAAATTTTATGATGGTCATATATTTGATTTTATCAGAAATATCAGTAAAAGTGATCCTGTGTCTGTTTGGTTATTTCAGAGTTCGGAATATGATCATTACGATCAGTTTGTACGGCCTAATGGTGATATTTACCGTACAGAATCTCTTAATGTAGAAATGGAAAATCTTGCGCTGAAATATACTTCAGACGATGTCAAAATTAGACAATTATTAAATAATTGTTTTACAGTTCCATCCGTAGCAGCTCATTTTGCTCAGGAGAAAAATTTATGGAAACCAACACGATCGGAATTTCTTGAGGATATTCATAAAAGTTGCGTAGAATATGGACACGGAGGATTATGGAATACTAAATACAACTATAGTGACATTATATCCGTCGATATGGTGGCATGTTATCCTGGAAGTTTTCTTGGATACGGAGAATGTTCTAAATACTTTAAGAGATTCGGACATCCATCACACGAAATGACCAGGGTTGCAATAAACGGACATTTACCAGATTTTGATTTAACAGGATTTGCTCATGTAGAATCATTCGAATTTGCAGAAAATCTCCATCCGATTACTTATATTTGGTTTGGAAGACATTTTTCAGAGCGATGTTGGGTTCCAATAGTACTATTGCGATATATGCTTGATGTTGGAATTTTAATATCTTTACAGGTGAGTGAGGCCATTATATCATATAGTCCACAGAAACAAATTTGGTTACCAGAACCAAATAGATTTAATATTGATGATGTCAGGAAAGAATTCCCTAATCTTAATGAAGATGATATTATTAAAATTACTAATAATATACGTAAATGCAGAGACGAGCATGATGAAAAACTTGCAAAAGATCTTGGTAGAAGGATAATTGGTAAATTTACTCAAGGAGGAGCCTATGATCATAAAAGACACTGTACAAGATTGATTATGGACGATGCTGAACTCGATTTTATAATTGCTGATACAACAGAAAAAACACATTTATAAATCGGAGTAATGCTTATTTGTCAGACGGAACCAAACTAGGTACAATTGTGAGTTATCTTGATGGTGACTCACCACAATTTACTCATTTAAGATCATCTATGTTGGCATATGTTTCTATAAATCTACTGTCTATGATAAATAGATTTCCTCGTGATGCTGTCAGAGTCGCAACGGATTCGTTTTATATAAATAAAAAATATACGGATTTATTAAAACCACTACTTGGTAATGGTGAATGGGGATCATGGAGAATAAAACAGGAAAATATACTTAGTTATTCGGAATCTGCCGACGTTGAAATTAAGGAAATATATCACAAAAATAATAAACTATCAAAATCATCAGCACCATCTGTATATGATCCTATATCTAGACATAAAACTGTTTATCTTAATGGGTGTGGAGGGTCAGGTAAAACAACACGTGTGATTAAATTATTCATGAATAATAATTCGGATATAATTGTTTTGACACCGACACATAAATTAGCCAGAGAAATAAAAGAACGAGGAGTAAAATCGTGTACTTATCATAGTTTCTTTAGATGGTGTGGAGACACATGGACTCCCGAACGAATGGGTGAAAAATATATACCTAAATATATTATATGGGACGAGATATGCACGGTGCCGTTAGAAATATTAAAAACATTTCTTGAATGGTTATTGACGAAAAATACTGCTGTGATAATGTGCGGTGATCATGGTCAACCACCACCCTTTATTGGACAGTCTCCACATGAATGGTTGAAGAATAATGTAAATTATTATGAAGAAATAAATGATGATCATAGAGCTATTGATGAACCTCTGAAGGAATTTAAAAGACTAATCAGACTACAACCAGACAGAGTACAATGTGAAATAATGCGCGGAGTAATTCCAGAGACTTCTATGAGTGATTTTCTAAATTTATGGAATCCCACTGATTTAATAGTTGCAAGTAGAAAGATAGTTCGTGATGAACTACAGAATAAATTATTTCTGTTACATAAAGAAAAGTTTTCAGATCTACCTGTACCTTTGTGTTATCGCCCAGCAGATACTAGACGACAGAATATTGATGTTGAAATTCCTGGTGGAGATACTGAAAGTGTCCGAGTACAGAATCTTGTCTTGAATGATATTGTTTTAGTCGATATTAATGTCGTTGAGAATGCGCTGAATATGAATAAATCACCGTGGACATTAGGATATGCTATAACTATTCACTCATCACAGGGGTTAACTATTTCTGATACAAATATCTGGATTATAGATGATCGGATCGAATGGTCGAATTTAGTCTATCTTGCAGTTTCTAGAGTCAGACGAATATCTCAACTACATAGGGTTATTATGAATTTTACAGAAAATAATGATCAGACTGTTAATGATGACGTAATAAGAAAAAAATTATCTGGTTATAAGCAGTGTGACAAAAAAAATAATCGTGATTTTGATATTGATATTGAATTTATTATAAAACTAAAACAACTACAGAATAATAATTGCGCAAGTTGTAACTGTAATATGTTGTGGCAATATTCGAATAATAATCCAAGACAATTTACCGTAGACAGAATTAATAGTAATCTTGGTCATACACGTGAAAATGTGATGCTGACCTGTCTTGAATGTAATCGACGTCGGGGCGCTGGTTATGTAATTGTATGTGGTGGTAATTGTGTGTCTTCAGGGATTACCTGTAATTGTTCACGTACAAATCCACGTTGAGGTGCGGTAGAATCTAATCTATAGATTGGAGGTCTACCAGTGGATCTAACCACACTAGAAATTGTATGTGTAGTCACGCTCCAGATAGGATCGGTTGTTCTTTTTTTACCACCTTCAAGTTCACCAGGTTCGTATAAATATCTTACAATTACATTACCTAATACTGGTTGAGATTGTTGTCTGTCATTACTACGGGGTATATATTTTTTTGTGATCGCAATAGAAGGTTTCATGGAAGTTGAACGAGTAATTTCATTATTTAATGCAGATATCACACTTGGTAACCTCGTAACCCATTCACGAGATCTCTCACCGAATTTAAAGTCAGTAGATATTTCTTTTGCATATTGGTATCCAAATAACCGCTCGGCAAGTGTTCGATTAAATCGTTCAACAATTGCCTGATCACGATGAATTTCAGTATGTCCTCGTCTGATTTTAACGTTATATTTCTTCATCAACAATAATACTGCACCAAGAAATTCTTTGCCCGGATCAACCTGTAATAATTGTGGCCATCTCAAAGGTCCTCGATGATAAATTCGCTCAAAC